>SNQJ01S0031197.1:78530-89663 GCA_010110895.2 Picea sitchensis
TTGCCCAAGAAACTCATTGCTACATCCATGCCATCAATAATTTCCAAATCATGATTGCCAATGGTGGTTCCATGAAATGTGGAGGGCGTTGTGAAAATTTGTGTCTCGAAATTGGTGACTACACCCTCGATCCTGCAAGACCTCCAAGCCATCCTTTCTAAACATCAATTGGTATTTTCCACTCCCTAAGGACTCCCTCCTTCCCGTGGTTTTCATGATCATTCCATTCCCCTTGTACCCAGAAGCCTTCCTCCCAATATCCATCTGTATCGTCACCCTTTCCCCAAAAAAATGAAATTGAGAAAATGGTCCAGGAACTCCTTAATGCAGGCATTATCCGCCCTAGTACGAGCCCCTACTCTTCTCCTGTGGTCATGGTCCTAAAGAAATAAGTTTCTTGGCGAATGTGTCCTGACTTCCGTGCCCTCAACAAACTTACCATCAAAGACAAATTCCCCATTCTTGTCATTGATGACCTCCTGGATGAATTGAGTGGCGCCCAATTCTTCACTAAACTAGATCTTCATTCGAGATACCACCAAATACGTATGAAAGAGGCAGACATTCCCAAGACTGCCTTTAGATCTCATGAGGGCCACTATGAGTTTTTGGTCATGCCCTTTGTCTTGTAATGCCCCCTCCACCTTCCAAAGCCTCATGAATCATGTCTTTCATCCTTTTCTCTGCCATTTTTTCTTAGTTTTCTTTGATGATATCCTCATCTATAGAAAAACCTGGACAGACCATATTGCTCATGTTCATCGAGTTCTCCATCTACTCTCTCAACACCAACTTTTCCTGAAACAGTCTAAATGTGCTTTTGGTGCCTCAGAAGTAGAATACTTGGGTCATCTAGTTGGCAAGGATGGTGTCAGGGTGGATCCTAAAAATACTGAAGCTATGAAAGACTGGTCTCACCCAAATACTCTTAAGAGATTGCATGGATTTCTAGTCTTAACAGGGTATTATCGCAAGTTTGTTAAGAATTATGGGAAGATTGCAACACCTCTCACTGCTCTCCTAAAAAAGAACTCTTTCACTTGGACTCCAGCGACTGCTCAAGCTTTTCAAACCTTGAAGATGGCCATGTGCACCACTCCAGCCCTCGCCCTTCCCGATTTCACAAAGACCTTTGTGTTGGAATGTGATGTCTCAGGGAAAGGAATTGGTGTTGTCCTTATGCAAGAGGGTCGACCTTTGGCCTTTACCGGCAAGCAACTATCTAAAATAAATCTGGGCAAATCCATCTATGAAAATGAAATGTTGGCTATTCTGCATGTCGTTGATCCGTGGTGCCCTTATATATTGGGGCAACGTTTCCAAATTAAGATAAACAATCAAAGCCTCAAGTATTTTCTGGAACAACACATTTCCTCCCCAGAACAACAAAATGGCTGACTAAGCTCTTTGGATATGATTATGAGATCATTTACAAGAAAGGAAAAGAAAATGTGGTTGCGAATGCACTTTCCCGCAAATTTGAAGACGAAGGATCCCTTTTTTCTCTTTCATTCATTGTCCCAGATGGGCTCCAAGACGTTCGCCAGGAATGGCTACAAGATCCCAAAAGTTCGCAGCTAATCCAACAATTGCAGTCCAATGCTCTAGCTTCCCCAGGGTATTGTTGGCTCCATAATGAACTTCGATACAAAGGTCGTTTGTATTTAAGTAAACAATCAAAGATTAAATCCACAGTACTTTCTGAGCTTCATGCTACACCCACCGTAGGGAACTTTGGGTTCAGCAAAACCTATGACAGGGTCAAATGTTCCTTTTTCTGGGATGTTATGAAATAGGACATTCATAATTTTGTCACTGAATGTGATGTATGTCAACGCAACAAGGGAGAAATAGTCAAATCTCCGAGCACACTACAACCGCTCCCGATTCCACCTGCTATTTGAAAGGATATCTCTATGGATTTTATTACTGGCTTACCCAAATCGGGAAATAAATCAGTGCTTGGAAACAAGTGCTTGGAAACATATTTGAGGTGTTTTTCCTTGGAAAAGAAAAATCAGTGGGCTCAATGGTTACCCCTAGATGAATGGTGGTACAACACTTCATACCATATAGCTACACGCATGACTCCTTTTGAAGTAGTATATGGATAGAATCCACCTTTAGTTCTCTCATACTTACCAGGTTCCTCTAAGGTCCAGGCGGTTGACCTAACACTTACAGCTCGAGAGGATATTCTCCATACACTCAAAGAGAATTTTTTCATGGCACAAAATTGCATGAAGCAACAAGCAGATCAAGGACGATATGAACGTCAATTTTTAGAAGGGGATCAAGTGTTTCTTCAATTGCAGCCTTACAAGCAAACTTCCCTCAAGACCAAGCATTATCAGAAGCTAGCACCCAAATTTTATGGTCCTTATACCATTCTCAAGCATGTGGGACAAGTAGCCTATCAGTTATCTTTTCCCAACCATTCGAAGCTACATCCTGTTTTTCATGTTTCATGCTTAAAGAAGGTGATTGGAGCTAAGTGCCAAATTCAGACCAACCTTCCAGAGTTAGCTGAAGAAGGATCCATTTGGCTACATCCAGAAGTAGTTTTGGACCAGCATGAGCATCGCCTACGTCAACGAACTATCAAGGAAGTGCTAGTCCAGTGGAAAGATACAACTCCAACATATGCCAGTTGGGAACCATCTACCATTCTGCAACAATTTCCTCATCTCAAGCCTTGAGAACAATGTTGTTTTTAAGGGGCCAGACATGTTAGGGTCCTAACCCGCACATAAGTAGAACAATATATTCAGATGTAATAAAGTTCAATATTAATAAGGCCTTTCAATAAAATAGAATAAGGCGGATGCAAGAAGACCTAATAGAAGCTTCCGCTTCTAGAAGGATCTTCCTCTAGATGCTTCCTTTTAGTATAAATAGGAGTCTAGGGTATGAGAACCCTAGCTTGAATATTATTGTAATAGAGCTCTGCTCAACTAGAGGTTTCCCCCTCGAAGAGGCCCGTGAACATTGCTTTCAGACTCAAAGTGTTATTTTGGTTATTGATCTCTTATCATTTCAGTGCTATTGTGGTGAATGTTTTGGTTATATTGTTGTTATTCTGCCATTTATAGCATTTTATTTCTGTTCTGCATACATTTTATATCTGGTATATTACAATCATACTTGAGTTTGGGGGGCAAAGGAACCCTGAAATTACTTGCTAAAATAGCCAAGGAATCTGCCACAGTGTTCTCCTCTCTTGGAACAAATGAGATATTAAAAGCCAATAAGAAACGATCAACAAGATCTTAGACTTCATTTGTGTAGGCCTTCAACCTGGGGTGCTTAACTTGATACATATCTTTGACTTGATGAACAATCAACTCAACATCTCCAAACACTGCTAGCTCTACAATTTTCATGTCTTTAGCATCCCTCAAACCCAAAATAAGAGCCTCATATTCTTCCACATTGCTTGTTGTTTTGAATTCAAGCTTGTAAGACATGGATATGGTCTCTTGGGAAGGGGAAATGAAGACTACCCCAACACAAACACTCTCCCTAGAAGAGGCTCCATCAAAAAACATCTTCCAAACAAAGGTATTGGGAGGAGGATCTTCACAGGAGGCAATAGGTTGCTTTCTGATTTCAATAGGTGTTTGAGGAGCATCAATGAGTTGTAACATACTAGTTCCTAAATCAGTATCAACTGCAAAAATGGGGTGGTGGCAAGTTGTGATTCCCTATAAAGCCTTATATGTTCTCCCCCAAACACAGGAATGGTGGCATATGAAAGATCCATATGTAAATTTCCCCCTAGTCTTTTGATCCAATATCTAGACAAGAGAATTCCAAACTTAGGAGGAACATTAGCCACCACAATATCCATGACCACACTTTTCATTGGCAACTGGAATAAGGAAACAACCAGGTCTTTGATGACCCCAAGACACTTCACCTTCTTGGAATCAAATGAGTATAGGTCATGGTAGGTTTTTGTAACCTCCAACCCAAGCTATCCATGACAGTCTTAGGCATGATATTATGAGATGCCCCTGAATCCATTAAACATTTGTGCAAAACTTTATCATGAATGTTCAATGATGTATAGAAAGGAGGGGAGGAGTCATCCATATCCTCTACCAAAGGTCCTAGTATGAAAACTGGATTTTCATCTTGGAGGTCGACTAAATCTGTGGGATAAGATGAAGGTTGAGGCCGCAACATTTTGGAAAGGTACTTCTTGAAATCCTCATTCTTAACTATCTCCAAGAAAGGCACATGGATTTTAATCTTTTGAATCTCATTCTCAAAGCTAAAAGAGGAGAGAGGCTTCAAAATCTCCTTAAATTCTAGGGTAGGGATCGTGACCACTACCTAGGGGTCTTGTGCCTCTTTTTCTTTGCTGCTAGCTGCCACACCCTTAACAGGATTCTCTATTCTAGTAGGCGGATCAGGAATGTCAAAATTTCCTTCTTTCTTCTTTGACCTTAGGTTGTATCTATTTGAATTTACATTGGTCCTTTCCCCTCTGCTCAACTCTTTTAGTTGGCTTCCCAAGAGAGCCTCTTCATATGTAGATTGAGTTAAATGAGGGGATGAAGAGGTGTCACCAAGACAATGGATTTCAAGATCAACATCTTTTTCCTCTCCTTCTTCATCAGTAATAAGGTTATTTTGGAGAGGGGGCTTGGATATTTTTATCATCCCTATCCCCATTTCTTTGATATCTTTGGATGATCCGAGGGGAATTATTGGGTGTTCTAAAATTACCCCTATTATCAGCATTCTGGGGATTCCTATAGTTCTTCCTTACTTCAAATTTCAATTTCTCCATTTCTGCAGAAAGTGATTTTACTAGTTTTGTCAACTCATCTACTTGAGGGGAGGCAACATAGGAATCAAAGGTTCAAGCTTCAGACCTACATCTTCTTTTGTCTCTATCAAATTTACTCCTAATATTGTCAACTGCCAGTATATTAGACTCTACTTCAAGGGTTGCATCTTGCATATGAGCTAAAGAGGTAGCTCTTCTTTCTTTCAACAGGAGGAAAAACTTAGGGTCGAAAGCGTTGGCATAAGTAATCTTGGTAGAGGTTTCTGTAGGATTTATTTTAGTGGGAATCTTATTGTACATCTTATTAAACCTATTTGAGAAGTCTGAAACAGATTCCCCCTCTTCTCTCTTAAGTGACCTAAACTCTATATTATAATAAACGAAATCTTTTTTATCCCCCCAATGCCTTAATAATGAATTATCTAGAGCCTCAATTCCATCAATAGATCCAGGAGTTAAGCCCCTAAACCATTTCCTCACCTCACCGTCAAGGTTTTGTACAAAAAATCTCATCCACACATTTTCATTTTCAATGTTATGATTATATGCATAACTTTAAAAAAGATGAAAGGTGTTCTTTTGTAGTTATGTCTTCCTCCCTTGTGAACTTGGGCATGTACTTAAGGTAGTCTCCAGCTGGGAGAGCATTCATAGGATGAGGTAAAACAAAAGGGGCATATCTAGTAGCCACTATGGCATCGATTATGTTTCTAGGAGGATTATCATATGCCATTGGGATGTGAATTGTAGGAGAATTAGGGGGAGATGGAGTTTGGACAGGTAGGATTGGAGTTGTTCTTCTAGGGGAAAAGGGAAAAAATTGAGTGTTGGAGGATAATAATATGGGTTTCAAAGGAAAATAAGTTTCCCCCTCTTTAGATACAACAACTTGGATAGGAGGAGGAGTAGGAAAACCCAAAGTAGGAAAATATTCTAAGCTCCTAGCTCTAAACCACTTTACAATGTCAGGGGAAACAAGGGTGTCAAAAATTTCTCCTTCCAAATGAAGACTAGAAGGGGGGAGTTCAACAGGAAATATTTCAAAATCTAAACTTCTGGAAAGTCCAACAGATGGTATAAAAAGAGAATTAAATGCAGCTACTGGAGTTTTAAGAGAAGAATCATGTAAATTACCAGAATCACCTAGTACAACCGTTGAAAGCCCTTATTGAGAGGTCTTTCCTTTCTTGATAATATTTTCTGGGTCAGCTTCAGGTGTTTCTAGAGGAAACTGTGGAGTATACCTCGTGTGTCTTCCTTTGGGAGCCATAATCGAAACAATGGAGTTGCTAGGTGAAAGTTGCAATCTTCAAGGTACTAATTTTTTATGCACCTTCAGAATTAGAATTTCTTTGTTGTTCAATCCCAAGTATATGTCTTCAATTCGTTCCCCGAAAAATACATCAAGAATGTTAGCACTGACATTCACCCTCAGATTGCAAGAGGATAAGCCCAGTACCCATCAAAATGTTTATGGAGGTAGGTTTATGAGTGGAGGTCAAATGGACAAAACTCAGTACAAGAATGTTTTAACACAGAAAATGGATATGCAATGCATAGGGAAATGAGGTCCTCGTTAACTTTAGTTAGTGGTTGAAGGTTAAAGGTGAGCATAAAGAAGACTTAGTGAGAAAGGTGGACAAGTCTTCCATGGACATCCAACTTTCAAGTAGCTTAGTGAACAAAATATCAGGCACAAGAGCACTCTTGAACTTAATTTTCTGTCACTGAAATATATCACAGCAACATAATAATCAAACCTCCATTATTATGCGACTGCAACAACTTGTCTGGATCCTCCATGCATGAGCATTTCATCACAAGAAGAAACAAGATAACAAAGAAAATGACTAAAACGGGTCACAACAATACTGTAATTAAACCTACATTACAATACAACTACAACCCTCATCTGGAACCTCCATGCACGAGTGTTTCAACACAGATTAAACAAGATGATGAAAGAAACTTACTTCTATTAATGCAAAAGTATCAATTCTTATACAAAACCAGAGAACAACTCTGTTATCAAAATGTTACAAAATAGGGATATTTTCTCAACCAGTTGACAACCATAACAAAATATTGAACTGATCTATTTATACTCAGGTCAGTCCACAACTACCAGGAGTGTGATTTGGCCATCCCATCCAAATATTTTCGTCTGTGCAGCCTTTTGTCATACTCTATGTGTATTATTCTGTCAAACACAATCTTAGATCAGCATGGGCCTACAGGAAAAACCATCCATCATTGTACCTTGGGCTGACATCTCTGTCTCCTTAGCCATAATTTACATGCTTTCTATTTATGGACTGAGTTGAGGTTCCAGCTACCAGTCCCTGCTCATTAACTGAATCCTCCTCTGGATTGGAGCATGGGTGACCAAATGTCGTTGTCGGATACAATATTATATGCACATGTGATTTTGGGGCCGCAGGAAGCAGTTTAGGCCCACACCGCTTTCAGGCCCGAAATGCACCCTCCTCTGCCACGTAGCCTCCTCGCAAACCATGGTTAGGATTTTGGCCCGCTCAAGGCCTTTTATCACCCGAGCATGTTGCGACCCCGAAATGATTTGAGGCCGTTGATATGAACGGGATATGACATCTAGGTGTGTCGGCTATTTTAGTACCCCCGCCAAAGATTTTATCCCCCTCCCAACTTTGGAATCCTTCCAACTGCGCTTGGAGATAGTGCTACATCGAACTGCATAGGGGACTCGACCATTGCATACTGCACTTGCCCACTCGCCTGAGTTCATAACTGTTACTTGTGACTATGGACAGTTTTATGTGATAAGACCACCTAATGAGGATATGAATAGAATTTTGCAGTGCCATGGAAAATTGAACTGGAAGCACATAAGATTGTTCAGTCCATAAATGGGAAGCATGAGGACAAACCCCATACAAAATATCCAACTATGAATAAATCAGGCCCATCCTTTGAATCGTTGAAATGGCTTGCTCCTTTGAATGGAACCATCAGGCATTTCCAATAATATTGGAAATTTGGCATTGTTAAAATTGGTAGTGATAGAACATGGAACTATCAGAGACAAATGTCCATAGTGATCTTGCTTCATGGTAAAATAGTAATCGACAATTTTCTTGTTCCCCATTTGGTGGTTTGGTTACCACTGGGATACAATGTTGAATATCCGTTGTTTTTGTGATGTCTTGTGTTTGGCATAATTTTGTTCATGTGATTTCCTGTTGTGGTCCAAGGTTCTCAGGGGCCTGATTATTTTCTCATGGGAACATATACCACATGTAGGAGAAAACCAATGCCATGTGTGTTTTTTTTTTATATCAATTTTTTTGATGCATAGATTGATGCGTACTAATCTATGGACCCTTGTGGTATCTCACTTGGTGCCTTCTGTGTTCATGCGTTTCCTTGTGCCTCGACTTTCAATACATTTGGTGTTTACTTGGCTCTTGGTTGTATGCTTTGTTTTAGAAAATTAATGATACATTCAGGATCTTGGCGGTTTTTCTATGATCTTAAAGAATATGCAGTACCTACTTTGCCTTTTAATATAAGCTCTCTGACACAAATGTGGTATGTGGCTCGTTTTAGCACTTTTACTTGATCGATGAACTTACCAAAATTCATCTTCAGAAATATTTTGAAACAAAATGATATATACTATGTGAAGTCCAATGGAACTATCATATCAACCAAAAATAAATAAATTAAAATTTGTCTTAAAATTCAAATTCGTCGTTGTTATACATACAGTGAAGTTGACAGTACAATAATTTTACTTAAACATCCCAAAATTGATTTTCATGTGGATTTTTGATGCTTCTCTTATGCAAACACATCCTGGAAACTATAATCATGGCTCGCTTTATCTATTCCTTAGTTGAAGAGCCTATTCACATGTTTAATGCACTTCATAGTTACTGTTAATACCATCAATGGGGATTTATTACACCAATCCCCACTTCCAAAAATTTCCATCCCCTTTCTTTTTTCCCTCTGCTTTCCCTTTCTGGTTACTTAGTTGTTTTTCAAAAAATGTCTAGGTGTGTGGGTTGGAGGATTCACGTGTTCATATTTCCATTGATGCTTTTATATCATGAGTCTGACCAACCGCTTCCCCAGTGTATACTTGGCCACTATTTCCATCGCCAGTTCCCGACCAGGCTTGCTCAACATTGCGCTTCCATTGTTCTGCGACCTACAAACAACACCTGAAATTCCATGATATACAAACTGACTGTCGAAATCCATCATTGTGCCATGTTTCGTGTTACACATTTTGCAGTCAAAAATTCGGAGACATACAATTTGACCATCAGACCCTCGCGTCTCTTGAGTACGTTAATGGATGGCACAGAGGTTTATGCAGTCGGTTTCGAGATGGAAAAAGATGATCTGATGGACGATGATACGATGATGGATGATGGAAATGCAGATGTTCTTCCCACTCTTGTGCCCAAATTGAAATCAACCATAACAGGGGGCACTTCCTGGCTCAACAATGGTGGCCCTAACAAGACCAAAGGAAGGGGTTTCAGAAAAGAAACTGACATTGAACGCAATATCCGCTTTGCAGCTCGAGAGCAGGAATTCCAGAGGCCCAAATTAGTTTGTTCTGGGTGGAAGTATTTCACTATAAGGAAATCATCTCTTGATGCTCCCAGATGTATATTTCAAGGAAAATAATTATTCAATTGCGGGACCACTCTCATGTTCTGTGGATATACAATTAACATCTTAGGGGATGAGGACCAAAACTCCCACTGGTGCAAGGCATATTCCTACTACTCATCTCCTTCCTCCCAGAACAAACTAATTTGGGCCTCTAGAGTTTCTCATGCAGCCTGTGTACCTGAGGTCTTTGCCTATAAGGAGGGGGTCTCTTGGTCCCCTCCCGCCTAGAACAAATTAATTTGAACTCTCAAATTTCTCGTGCATGTTGTGTCCCTGAAGTCTTCAACTGTGAGGAGGTGATCTCTTCGTGTGGCCTCACTTTTAGTTTCAAGCTCTTCCACTTTCCCTACAACTTTTTTCCTCTTCTTCCTCAAGGGAAGCTTGTGAGAACTATCACTTTTACCTCAAGGATGGGTTCTTATGTCCTCCTACGTTTGAAAATTTTTGGGTTTCTTTATTACTGGGGTGGGTCGTTTGAGCGATGTTGCAGGATGTCGTGCTCTTGGCAGTGGTGGCCATAGATTGGAAACTCTTCTCACTGGGGCCTTTTCCCTATATTTGTGCAATTCAGTGGTGCCTTACAATGTCTCTAGGTCACCAGCATGAGGATCAGGAGTGTTGTTCACCTGCTTTAAGCCAAATAATTATTCCACTATTGAACCACTCTCCTGTTTCTTTGTCATCTCAGGTATTTCACAAGATATTGAGATTGCAACAACCTAAATTGACCTTCTGAGGAGAAGACTTCAAGGACTTCCTAGAAAATCATGGTAATGATTTTTGTATGCATGTTGAAGAGCATATTGATGGTTCCTACATGTTGTCCCGCTAGAGGAACAACACATAATTGTATGCATGATTTTTTTTGTAGCTCCTGTACCTATATTTATGACAAATATGTTCAATGCTTCGGTGCAAAAAACTCACTCCAATGTCTATGGATAGATATACACTGCCCAATATTTTTTTTTATGGATTTACTATTAAAAAAATTGCCTTGGAATCTTGGTTGTTGCTTCTTTGATGGATTTAACACCTCTTCTCGTTTGCATGGTTCAATAGTCTCATAGTTCTTGAATATTGTATTGGATCAAGTAATTTGATCTAAGATGGAACATTGAACAATTATATGACAATGAATTGTGTTGATCCCATCGGGCTTATATGGAAACATAAATGAATTTCAAACAGTTTCAAACCAACATTCAATTCTATTTGTAATGCAGATAGAACATAGCAACACTAATTCACGATGCGACAGTCGGGGCCCCACCCTAGAAATTTTGTTTTCATCTCAACCTTGCTAAGAAAACAATTTCTTATTTCCCTTTATCTTCCTTGATTCCTTTACTCCAAATGAAATATTTTATTAGTTGTCCATCCTCTGGCCTCAATTTGAGCACTTTTTACTTTATTAATGAAATTACCAAATTTCTTCTTTGCGAATAAAAAAAAAACTGATCTATGGTGGCTGAAGTCAAATGGGACTATGAAATCAACCACAATATTAAAATTCAAGATCGTCATTGTTTTTTCTAGATATGCAATTATTAAGATTTAATGCTAACAACCCATCATGCAAGAAGTTTAACACTTAAGATAATATGTCAAAGTCATTGAAGAATGTATCAAGAACACGATTACTCCCACAAGTTGCAATAAAAACA
>SNQJ01S0031198.1:0-11158 GCA_010110895.2 Picea sitchensis
GAAACGTCGGTCTTGCCACGTTTGAAATGTTGGTCTTGCCACGTTTGAAATGTCTCACTTGCCACGTTTGAAATGTCGGTCTTGCCACGTTTGAAACGTCTCACTTGCCACGTTTGAAACGTTGGTCTTGCCACGTTTGAAACGTCTCACTTGCCACGTTTGAAAAATCGCAATACCAACAAAAACTCAGTCGTCGGAAAAACGACGTCATGTGAAATGACGTTTGAGGGGGTCTGAGGTTTGCCGGTCTTCCAACAATAGAAAGTGGAAATTGCATCGAACGCGTCGTCGAAATTTAACCCAAATGCAGTAGTGCTTGTTTCAGGGTTGTTATTACTTGGTCTTTCTCATCTTGTGCTCGATGAAGGTGAGCTTTGGTCACATCAGTTATTCTACAGAGTTGGGCAGGCTCATCTGCCAACTCTTTTTATTCTGATGGTGGGGAGGCAGTGGATATTGCATAGATGGATTGAAGGTCCTACTGTACCCCTCTGAGTTCAACCTCGATACTATCGTACATATCTTCCTTACTGGCTTCATGTTTCAACAAGATGTTCTACAAGGCATATGCTATAGCTGTGATGATTAAGTCGAAGTTATCTACAGTGAGCACAATCTGCATCTTAGTCAAGGTGGCTCTGGATTTCTTTCAGGAAGTGGGTTTCATGGGGGAAACCTTCCTTTTATTCAAGGGATCAACCTCATCAACAGGATCCTTAGGGAGTGTTACTTCACCTTGCTTCTGTTGATCTTCTCTACCATTTGTCTCTTATGCTTCGTCATCACCCCCTCGGCCATGTGATATTGAAGCAGTTTCTTCCAATGTGCTTCTCAAGTCTTGGACTTCTTCAGTATTCTTTCTTCTATTGGTTCTAGGTGTGTCGTGTTATTTTTGAGCAGCCTCCGAGATGTTAAGGTCAGGATTAGACATCTCTGTAGGGTCAGCGGGGATGAGGAGATCTACAGACTAGTCCTTGGTTATCTCTTCGAGGTCCTCCTATGCGAGATTATAGTATGACTGAAGCTCCTCTTTATGCTCGTCTTCTTGCATAATGATATAGATGAAGTGTTGATCTGCACAGAACTTCATGAGAGGTTTGAACCGGTACAAGGAGTTTGGTGTCATGCGAGGGAAAGCTTCGATGGCCTTCTTCATTTGGAGATAGTACGTGTGGAAGACCACATTTGACTGCCACTTTTTTCCCATATCGTTCGGGTACCAGAGCATGGTGAAATTCACAACGAGTGGCTCGAATGGCTTGATGTCAAGGAATGTCACACCTTTCGGCATATCCCAAGGGGTAAATGCGATGAGGATCAAGAGCCAACTAAAGTGGAACTCATAGCCCTGATCCTGAGCTTCGCGATAGTCTAATTCTAGCTAGTTGACCAATTACTTCACCCAGTTCATCTGGAGTCCTTCTACACATTTCCTGGTGAGGTTAACAATGAATCCTGTGACCTGTGTAGGTATTTTCTTTCTTACGAGCTTTCCTACGATCAGCTGGAAGGCCATGCGCACTGTGCCATTCTAGATGGAATCTACCTTGTAGCCTCGCGTCCCCTTTTCTACATCACCATATGTGTCTTTGATCTTCTGTGCCAATGCGCGATTTGTAGCCTTTCTTGGGTAGAATTCCTGTGGGTTGGGTCCCTGCATGCTCAATCTGGTGATCCTATGGATCAACGTCGAATCGACTGTGATGTGTTGGCCTAGCCATAGGTAGCCACCATGGTAACATGAGATCAAGAGCTTAACAAATGCATTAACCTCCTGGTGCCTTCCAAAGTATGGAATCTTCATTACATTCAAGAGGGTGGACTGTGAGAGGCTCATAGTCCACGGCTGGGAGATTATTTTTGAGTTCTTCCCCTTCATCCTAGTCAAGTATTTGTAAGGAGCAAGCATACTATGGTTCTTGAGATCTCCTAGGTTGAAGTCATTGAAATTCAACGTCGCGATCTTATCCTATTGCGTTCTAACTGCACGTATCCCCTTCAGGAGGTATGCAGTAACCATGGTGTAGTCAAAGTCCCTCGGGACACTGTGACGACTCACCACACTAGCTAGAGGTGGGATGTAGTCTGGTAAGATGGCCAGGATTAACTTCGTGTTGGCTAGGTCATCTCTGTGTTTGGTTCTCTTCTCTTTTGTCGGTCGGGATGGTCCTGATATGCGAGCAGTTGACAGAGAGGCTTGCACTCCTCTCATCGATGATGCTTGAATACCTGTAGAAATTACTTTCTCAACCATGAGATCGATGAGAACTTCTTTGATGACTATGTCTGTGGCATTGATCTCGTCCAACTTGCATGCTTATATCGGATAAATCAGGTGGATGAATGACTATGCAATGCAATGGAACAAGTGTTGATCTCAATAAACATAATGCGGTAGCAATGAGTTGGCTTAGATACAATTCGAAAAAGTGTTCTTGGTGCAACAGTCGACGGACTAAGTAGACACGATGTAAAATATCTCTCCAACGAATGAGAGGTCTTCATAAATGCGGTTCTATCTGTTGCGGCGCGGTCCCAACGATATGATGGCGAGTCTTCGGGCCATTACTCTTGTTCTAACCATTCGAGTCATTGAGATAGCAGTTATAATGCTTCCAATGGCTATATCGATTTTCCATGGCGAAGTGCCATGTCGTGTTGTTCTGATATCCTGATGAAGTTCCAATATTGCAAACCTTCCCTCTACAAAGTCCCCTCTGGGACCTTCTGTAACTTTTCTATCTTTGCTCTCTTCTTATTGAGTTTTCTAGCCTTCTTCCCGGTGATCTTCATCTCAGTATTCATCTTTCCATTCTGATTCTTATCTCTTTTTGGCATAGTTACTTCACGCTATTGATATTCTTTCATAGGGTCAAAGAATAATACGTCTTCTCTCTCTGAGTTAGGTACTTCAGTATTCTGTGAGTCTTCTTGTTTTCTTTTAACTTCGACATCCAAGCTTCTGGTTCTAACTAGCTTAGATCTGTTATCTTGTTCTTGAATCAAATGTGCTATCCTCCTAGTCATGAAATATTTTAATTCTTGCTTCTTCTGCTCTAAGACTTCCTCTTCTTTTCTTTTGGCCTGATGCTTTTCAATTCAAGGTTTTCCTAGTAATATAGCAAATGGGGCGTTGTTCTTAATAAATTTAACAATCTCAAAATCTTCCTATGTCGAAGTTCCGTGAGCACTAATAGATATCTGGGTGAGTCTTCCACATAGGGTTATCATCTCTCCTCTAAATAATCACATTCCTCCCAATGAAGGAATCATAGTAGGCTTTCCTAAATTTTCCCAAGTTCTTTCTGTCATGATATTCACCCGTTTTTCTTCATCCAAAACACAGTCAATGTCAAAGTCTCCTATTCTTGTTTCTATGCATTCTTTTTTTTTTAAAGATCTCTGATAAGTTGATATTTCTGTGACCATTTAGGGTTTCTTTCATTTGTAGTAATGCATTCTCTGATTCTTTTTGGGGTTCTGCCATGTAACCTTCCTTGGGGTTTTCTTATCTCATATTCATTCTGTCAAGCTTAGCAATCATTCTAGGGAAATATAAAACTTCATGATCCATAGCTTTACAACAAAGACAACTAGGTCTTCTACCAGGGCATTCGTTAGTAAGATGTCCCTAGACTTAGTCTTATTTGTTAGGGTGTTCTGCAACTATAACAAAGGGTTAGTCTTATTTTTATTTGAAAGGATCCATAGACTTTCATGTATTGCAAACTAGGATAGTAGCTAACCTGCAAAAAATTCTTTCTAGGATCCTGCATCCATTTGTTAGTCCAAACATTCTTTCTATGCATAGGAATAACATATCTTTCACTATTTTTGTCAGATCTAATCATATCAAACCTTCTTTTATCTAGTTGTGCCCTACTTTTCAAGCTAGGACAAAATTTATCGAACATACCTAGATCCATACTTTTGAAACAAAAATTTCCACTTATCTTACTTTTTCAGTCAAAACTTTTCATTGTTCTTACCTTTATCAGAGCACAAAGCTTTTAGGTCTTACCTCTTTTCTTCGTATCTGACTCTTCTTCTTGCAATAGAGATTCACATGTAAAGTAGAATACTACGCAATAGGGCAACAGATATACGCACAAAGATTTCTCTTTTCTTTAGTTCCCAGCAATCACAGTTCCAGTACCGACAACATAACCATTTTTTGGCATAGGGGAAGAACCAAGGTTCAACGCTACAACAACGCACCAAAAAAACCCTAACTATCGGCGCTTTCAGCAACACCTGTGAAGCAGAATAAGTCTCAACCGAGGTATAGCAAGGGTGGTTGCATGACTCCAATGTCTGCAACCTTATCTGGGACACAGATCTGTGATTGTAACACTTTAACATAGCACTTAGCAATTACAGTTCATCAATATTCGACTTTATCTTACAGCATAGATAAACCCTAATAACATAACGGTGCATTATTCACACATATCCAATATAATAAAGCACTCATTCACATTATTCATCACTAAGCTATCATATCAAATTCATCTAACATACGTCAATACACTAAGCATTTAATCACATAAACAAGAGAACACCCAAAACGCACAAAGAAACCACAACATAGGATATACGTGGTTCACCCCCTCCTTGGGGCTACGTACACCAATTCTTCTTCTCTTTATTGTCTTATGTCAATCTTATACATGCACAGAGCCTTGAGATATTACTTTTCAAAGGACAGGAGATCTGCACACTTCTCTAGATCCTCCTTCCCTGAGTTACAACACAAAGCCTTCCACAATCTCTTATGATCACTTTCACTTAGCTCTACAACTCTTACACAGTATGCACAAAGCAATTACAATTACCACTTTCACTTATCACCTAGCATCACATAGATGTCCCCCTTATTACATCGCCTAGACATCTATTTATACATTACAAAATTGGGCCTAAACATGGGTAAACCCATGGGATGACATCCCCATACCCATTACATAATCCCAAAACCCAAAATCCCTAAAAGGGGGCTGAGATCCCATGATCTCTGCTTCGACAGCCTATCGAAGTCCCAAAAGTAGGTTAGACATGACCAAGGATCCTCAAAACTTAAACAAGGGCCAACATGCACATTCTTCACTCTATCCTTTCTGTGTGGGAAATCCTTGTACAGGTGATCTTCCTTACATCCCCAACATTGGATTGGTGGTCTTCCCCTTTTTCCCAAGGAATCTTCCTTCTTGAAATCTCCCTTAGCATATTGATCTTGATGATTTCTATTAGGCTCATTCCTATTGAAGGAAGGTTTGAATTCTTTCCTCCTCTGATTGAACTTCAAATTTTTCTTTTCCTTCCAATATTTCTGTAGAGATTCTCTTCCCTTGCCTTTCTCATATAGGTATTTATCCTTCTTGATGGCCTCTGTCAAGGTCTTGGGTTCATCATACTTGATCTTTTCCTTATAAAAGGTTGGTAGTCCACTTAGAAATCTATGTATTTTCACTTTCATATCACCAATGAACCTGACATACTTTAACAATCCCAAGAACTTCTTCTCATACTCTGCCAGAGTCATGCTTCCCAACTTGAGTTCAAAGAACTCCTACATTTTCTTGTCATAGAAATTCTTTGAGAGGTACTCCTTCTGGAAGTACTTCTAGAACTGCTTCTAAGTGATCCTACTTTCATTAACATTTTCCACTTGCTTCAGTTGGCCCCACCACATTGTGGCTTTCCCATGTAAATGGTAGGTAGCAATCCTGGCTGCTAGGTTGGATGAATAGTTATGGAACTGAAAATATCTCATGAGCCCAAGAAACCATGCTTCAACATAATCTTCCCTTTCTCTTTCACCAACAAAGGAAGGTGGCTTGAGCTTCCTCGGATCTCCTTGCAAACTATATACCTCTTGTTTCCTTCTTTTGTGTCTAATAGGATACACCTTTGTACTACTTACGGGATCATCCAATGCATAGAAATTTCTTTTTGAGTAAGGAGGTGAGTGGTGTCCATGAGCTCTGTTAGCATTTTTGGAATAACCATCTCTTCCACCATCATCCTTTCTTTCATGGAACCTGCCTTTTTCCTCTTGTCTTGAGTTTGATCCCTTCTTCGTTTGTCTCTGCAACTGATTTAATCTCTACAACAATCGAGCATTTATCTAAGTTTTCTCTCTCATCAGTCTCTCATTGTCTTATTTGTAGTTCTGCACTTCCATCTTCAGGCTTCTTACCATTTTTATTAACGTTTCTTACTCTTCTTTTCCCTTGATTCCATTGGACTCTGTCTCTACATTACCAACTCTAGTATTCTGGCCTTCGGCCTCTTTATCATGACTAGAGGCTCCCTCGCCTTCTTCGATTTCCTCAATACATGTATTGAGTTGAGGTGTTTAAACCTCTTAATTCTGGAAAATGTGCAAGCGACCATTTTGTTAGAATTATGCATATGATAGACAAAATTTCCAAACCATGCTACAGGCCTCTTTGTTTTTTTTTTGTTCATGGAGATCATATCCCCATTCTTCGAAAATAATAGTGTCCTGTTATCCTTGGCTGACAGAAAATTTCATCCTACGCAGGTGCTTTCTTCAAACCACCTTCCCAGGTGACTAGGACTAGAAACCACGGCTAAATCCTTCCTTAGCACTTTTTGTCTCGAAGACCACCAATTTGACCCTTATCCTTCCTTCCCTCAACTCTCAATCTGCATATGACCATGGCCATGACCCTGTGCTTTGCTGAAAAAGTGCTTGTCCAGAGCTTCGAGACTTCGGAACTTCCATCCAGGACTGGATCAACAGTCCTTATCCTCTTTCATGATCAACGATTGAGATCCAGTTCAGGACTCCACGCTTTAGGAGTCTTAACTTTCCTTTCTTGCCTCCTCCCGAAAAGATTTTACCCGGAGTTCATGATCTACCAACGAGTTTCCTCCCACAGATCAGTGGTTGTGAATCGCTTCAGCTCTTCGGTCTTTGGAAGTTTCAAAAATTTACTCTTGCACTTTCTCCCAGAGTGCTTTCACCTGAAGTCCACGATACTTCAACGCGTGTCTTCTAGAATCAACGATCGATATGTACTCGGGCCTTTGGGAGTTTTCGACCCAATGCAACCTGTCACATATTTCCCCACTGGAGTGTTGAGTCTCTGGACTACACAATCTATCGCCATGTGGAAAAATACTGGAAGCAGACACATGGCCTAATCGGGCGGGTGACACATGTCACGTTCTAACTGACATTTCAATACTCCATATGATCAAAACTTACTGACACATGGCACACATTCAATGTGTCCACGTCATCCCAGGTGACGTTCGCAAGCCACATCACTTTGGGAATTCCACGATCCACATCACCTCTAGGTGATGTCATCGTGCCCCATAACTTTGGCTCTTCAAGCTTCGGGACTTTGGGAGTTTCCATACTAGCACACTTCCAATTCTCCCAACTCTGATTTCCCGAACCAGCCAAACTTCCACCATGTGTCTCCCTTATCGAACAATCCATATTAACCTCGAACTTCGGGACTTCGAAAGTTACCACTACAAGGATCAATGACTGCAATTCCTTTGGGCCTTCAGACTTCAGAAAAATCAAACTTCAACTTTTTTCCGAAATGTTTTTATCCAAATCTTGTGATCTACTGACATGTGTTTCCCATGGATCGATGACTACAATTTATTTGGGTCTTCGTACTTTAGAGAACTCAACTCTCAACCTTCTCTTTTTCCCAAAGTAAGTGGATTTCTTTCGCGTGTCCCCCTTGATCGGATGGTTGAGGTTCACTTCGACTCTCTAGGCTTCAAAAATCTCAATTCTCAACTTCTCCTTGCTCACCTTTTCCCAGAGTTCTTTCACCCAAAGAACATGATCGATTGATGTGTTTCCTCCTACAAATCGATGATCCTTGGCTACTTCTTCTCTTTGAAGATTTTTCGCTTGAGTACTAACATGTCACATCACTGCATGCCTTTCAATTTGTGGGGGCACGCATTGGTGGTTTGGAGTAACCCGCTTTTCACCCCATAATTCTCCTGATGCTCAAATGTAACCCCTTGGTGAAACTGTGGTTTGGATTGCGGGACGACCTTGGGAAATTATATCCCGTGCAACTTGGTTCCCTGCAATGTATCTTGTCCATTGATCTCACTCTCCAAGGGGATCTGACGGTTGTTACCTTAACCCTTACTTCCTTTTCATCAGACAACCCTTGTTCACCTGTCCTTCGATACAATGATCCCATATCTCTCCTAATCCTACAGTGGAGATCACTCCCGAATTCGAAGAGGGACGATCACGATCTTTCGAACCCATTACAATGAGTCTATGATGTTCTATCTCCTGTGTAGATTCTGCAATGCCATTCTTCCTGGGCTTTCCAACTTCATGGTCAGAATTTGATCTCGACCCTAAGAATCTGACCAACAGACCTGGCCCATACCGGCCCGGTGTTTCAACCAGAAGCTCTGATACCAAACTGTAACATACCCAACCACCCACAGGCCGAGGCATGCTACCTTCAAGCCCACCCTTGGAATTCTTACTCTTACCGATACCTTCTTTAATTAATAAGAATGCATAATATACAAGATTTAGCAACATGCACAACAATATCCAGCATGCATGCATAATCTAAGATTTAGTTAAATGATAATTAAAATACGTAGTGGAATACATTCATACACAAATAATAATATCACAACAAAGATCACTTATCTTTATAAAACGACAACACCAACTAACTGCAGACCAAGGATGTTCCACCCAACCGCAGACACCACTGCTCGAAATCTCAATAGCAGTGTCACCCTCGAACCAGGGTTATGAATCCACAAGGATGGTTCCAGAGTGTACTTGGGCTCCTAACCAGTCAAATCTCAAGCTCTCACATGTTTCCCAACACCCACAAAAATCCAAGTACCCAACTCTCTTCCACCCATCCTGTACCACACCAAGAGAATGTACCTCCACCCTTCTCTACCACATAGTCTCTTAGGCAGTCCTTCTCCTTATTTTCTAGGGCCTCCAACACAGATGGTCCAGAATATCAATGTTGGAACTCTCAAGACTCGCATTTGTGAGAAAACTAGGGCACAGGCCAACACATCATAGACATGAAGACCCCAGGTCACAGATAGATTGCAACAGTGACCATTACATCCAACTATCTTGTGGCTAATTATTAGCAGTTCCTTTCCCTTTCTAAGCCAATATGCAGGTGAGGATGGATCAATGAATGGGTGAGTGAGTGCATGAAAGTGTGTGAGGGGAAATGAATGAACATACAAGAAATCAATGAACATGCCATCAGTCAAACCCCCCCATCAGACCAGAGGTGGGTTTAAGTAACTTCATGGGGAATCAAGAACCTCCTAACTTTCCCCAAGAAACTCATGTAACCAATCCCCTCCCTTAGGAAAAAAGAGTAATTAACATAGGAATAAACACTTAGCCCCTCAAGCCCCCTCTCTTATGGAATCATAGCCCCCCATAACTCTAGTCCTTGTTCTTCTAGTAGCCAACCATGTATTTATTATTAATAATGATAGAAACATTACATGTCTTAGGTAGACTGGCCTTTTAATAACTGTTTGGGCACCCTGGCCTCTCAGCATTGTAACAATACATTATTTAAAATGGGGGTTCAAAACATGGGGTGTTACAGTGAACCATGTATATCTGTGTCTCTATTGTATTGTGTATCTTCTATGTTTTATTTCCACATTTGTTTTATTTTATTGTGATGTGATCTTATTTTTCTAACAACTAGTATCAGAGAAAAAGGTAACTTGTAGGAAAAGAGGTTTCCTGGTTCGAGTTGGAGCAATGGCGGAAGATAAAAAGTTTAAGGTCAAGAAATATAATGAAAAAACTACCAACTATGGAAGATTCAAATATAAGACTATCTATATCAGAAGTATCTTTTCCTACCATTGGGCAGAAAAGCAAAGCATCCAATGAGTATGAATGACAAAGAATGGGAGATTATTGACAAAAAGGAACTAGGAATGATACGACAGTTCTTGACAATGTCGATAGATTTCAATATTTCAAAAGAAATGACAATGGAGGATCAGATCAAGTAATTGGCTAAACTATATGAAAAACCATCGACCTCCAATAAGGTATTTCTAATGAAACGATTATTTAATATGAATATGTCAGAAGGTGGGTCTGTTGCCAATCATTTAAATTAATTTAATACAGTTACTAATCAACTAAGTTCTATAAAAGTGTACTTTGATTATGAGGTTAGGAATATTCTAATCTTATGCTCATTTACATAAATATGGAACGACATGGTCATGGATGTAAGTAACTTTGTCTCTGGTTCAAATACTTTGAAATTTGATGATGTTGTTGGTGTTATCCTTAGCGAGGAAATGAATTGAAAAAGAATAGGTGAGACATTAGGTAATGTGTTGACCATGGAGAACAAAGGAATACAAAAGGATAGAGGAAAGAGCTTAGGGAACTATGAGAATTACGAAAGAGTGTTACAGGAAAATCCCCCTATGGACAAGTGAATTTCCTCTTGGATACTAGACCCTATAACCAAGACAAAAGGGTGCTAATGTAGTCACTGACATTCCTTTTCATGAAGGTAAACTATTCAAGGAAGAATAATAAAGAAAGGTAAATACCTTTATCGATGTTTGTCCTTGCTTGATCCAGGCTCATATTGATCTCCAAGTTCTTCAGAAGGTCCTGCACATATTTATATTAGATCTATCAAAAGAAACAAGTTCATGAAACATACAAAAACTTAAAGGAAACAGGACAAGCACATATTTTTAATGAAAACAAAGCAAAGAGCTTACAACCATAGATGTAGATGCAACATCTTCACCAAGATCTCTTTGTCTAGACCCTTGCTCAAACGTTCCACGATTAGAATGACTGTAAATTTAATTGATAAATCTCCCTTATGATATCATAAGTTTGATGCCTATGAACTGCATATGATTTTACCATGAGAAGGCCTCCTTATATAAGCTTGGAGAGACCCAACCACCTTAGAGATTCTTGGGATAGGTTGAGGATATTTCTGCTTCAATTGTGGATCCTCCTTAAGATCCAGAATTGACCTCAGATTCGAATCCAACTGATTTCCAAGATGAAGGGGATTTTTCCCTGATTTTCCTCAACAACCGAAAATTTGCACAAATAGGTCAGCGCTTGTAACAC
>SNQJ01S0031198.1:11263-53449 GCA_010110895.2 Picea sitchensis
TCAATGATCAAGCCGCTCCCACCAGGATCTTCTTCAACCCCGAGCCCGAAGAGTCTAAGCTCTTCCAACTTTCCTCGGGAGTCACGGGTCACCCACAGTAACTCCTTCGGTGATCTCCCCTTCGGATATCGGGATATCGCGACTCGGGAATTTGCGGTTCACGTGATCACAATTCACATGCAAAACAAAACCCCGATCCCTGATGGTCAACGGGTCAATGTTTCTGATTTCAGAAATTTCCCTCTCGGGAAACCGACAAGTGTATTGTCGCTTTTCCCTTTCTCTCCAAATCGCCGAACNTCAACCCCGGGCCCGAAGAGTCTAAGCTCTTTCCAACTTTCCTCGGGAGTCACGGGTCACCCACAGTAACTCCTTCGGTGATCTCCCCTTCGGATATCGGGATATCGTGACTCGGGAATTCGCGGTTCACATGATCACAATTCACATGCAAAACAAAACCCCGATCCCCGATGGTCAACGGGTCAATGTTTCGGATTTCAGAAATTTCCCTCTCGGGAAACCGACAAGTGTATTGTCGCTTTTCCCTTGCTCTCCAAATCGCCGAACCCCGAATCCCGATCCAACGCCACGTGGATTCCACTATGTCTCGTGGTCCCTCTTTCCACGTCACTTCGGGATTTCACGGATTGCGAGTCCACGGTGCAATTGTTTCTTGCTATTGAAAACCCCGATTCTCCGACCTCTCGGGATCATGCGCCACGCGTCCCTGTTCTCATCGACGATTCCCGTTAAATTGGGAAATCATGACTCGCGATTTCACGAGGTATAAAATTATTACCCCGCCAAACTCCGAATGCCGAAGCCCCGATGCTCCGGATTCGTGCCACCTGTCCTTGTCAAAATCAACGGTCCCTATTGACTCGGGAAGTCGCTATTCGCGATTTCGACGGGCAGGAAACTTACCTCGTCGAACACCGAATGCCGAATTTCCGAAGTCCGATGGACTTCAATCCTCCTCGCCTGCGCTTATGGTTTAACTCTTGCGTAGCTCCGCCTGGATCTGACGATCCTCGGGATTTCGCAAAACTTCACAGGGATTACAAGCCGTCGATTCTCCTCCTCTTGAGATCCTATCGGGGAATTCGCGGATCACGATTTCAGATGGTAAGAGTTCTATGTATTCGAGGGCCCTGATCCCTCAGGATCTTCTAACACGCGTCCTTGTCATGAACGACTCAGATCTCTTCGGGAAATCGCGCATCGCGATTCCAATATGTAACGGTTCTATACTCCCTAAATCTCCGATGGTAAAAATCCCGAAACCTCCCAACGCTGAAACGTATCCCACCAAGATCAACGGATAGGATCCATTCTCAGGATATCGGGGTTTTTGATATCATGGTTGTCTTACTCTCGGGAACTCTGATTTCCTGACTTGCTCTGGATCGCTGACATCTGTCCTCCGAGGATGGATGGCTCAGATCGCATCGGGAAATTGCGTATCGCGAGTTCACTCGACAAGGTTTCCTAGTACTCGAAAACTACGAGTTCCCGATTCACGACTCCTCCGGATCTACTGACACGCATCCTCCAGGGATGGACGGTCTATATCCTATCGGGAAATCGCGGATCGCGACTTCACATGACAAGGTTTCCTTGTATTTGAAAACTCTGATTCCCCGATTCACGACTCCTCGTGATCCCCGTCCACGTGTCCCTGTGGAGATCAACGGCGGAGACTCTTTCTCTGTACACTAGGGTTTAACTCCGACGCAACTTCTTGAGATCTGACGGTGGTCGGGACTATGACCTAAGATCCGACGGTTCAGGTCATTTCTCCTGCATATTCTCCCTCCTGGGGTTATACTTCGAGAAACTCCTTCCTATCCAACGACTTACGGGATTTCAGCTCCAGATCTGGTGGCTCAGATCTCTACATTACATGCCTACCCATGCGTTTGAGTTCTTGTTCTGGGTTCTTAGCGAACCTTTCAAAGGAGGAAATCTCTGTGGGGAGGCCCCTACCTGGGGTGTTTCCGGAAGCAGATAAAAGAAGATAACTTTCCCAGGGACGGCTGGGTATGATTAGATTCATCCGTCAATGTAAACCGAGCACGGTTTCCTCGGTGTTAAGCATATATCAACTCATTCATATCGAACATTATGCGAACACTATCATACTGCAAATCCTTTACAATTTCATAGTTCTGTGAATTAATATCTATTCCTTATCAGCGATTACTACACAGACATTACTACACAAGAATATATGTACAAATCCACAAGTCTAGGAATACACGTGACAGCATATAATTTCAAGATGCATTATAAGAAAAACACTTATCAGAAATAACTTCAACAATGGAAGCGACTGTTGAGAGGGGTGCTCGTTTCCACCCAACCGTAGGCGTAGCGACTCCAAATGGATTTACCACTAGCCACCCCCGAGTCGAGACCACAATTTCCTGAGACCTGCGTCTCTCTGTCTGCCAGTATCCAGGAGCGAAGGTTGCAATCCCCCCTCCTGCAATCACTCACTCTGCGTAAAACCGCCGAGTTCCCCTCACGTTCGCCCTTTTCAATCGCTTCCGCCATACGCCTTCTCCTCTCACGAGGTTGCGTGTGGCGCGATTACCCCTGTGCTGTAAGTCATGATGGCTCTGTGGATAGGCGGTTCACCTCCCCATCCCTCATCAAGCCATCAACCTACCAGCCTGCAAGGCATTTATTTCAGGGCTAGCAAGCCGCTTTTGGTTCTCCGGGCCAGTGGAGTCCAAATACGGTCTTTTTATTCTTGGTGGAAGTTAACGCCCCTTTCTCCAGGTGCCCTCCACCACCATCATGGTCTCTTTTCCACACATCCCCTCTCAGCAGTTCTGCAATAAATTCCACCGTCATTTACATTCATTGACCTCTTCCTGCAGGTCCATTTACATCACATATTCACACTTATGAGTTTTTCCATAGTCCTTGGCTAGTTTAGTTATGTTTACAATCTGGGGGAAACAGGGTGTTACAGCGCTCCCCCAAAAGAGTGCACAGAGTGTTGCAACTCTCCCACAAAGGAGGGTATAGTGCACTGGCACTTCCTGACAGTAGGCAGGGGAGTGCTGCCAAAAATTCCTTCAAAAAATCCCATTGCTCCCCCAGAATGGTGTCATGAGTGTTGCAACGCTCCCCTAAAGAGGGGTAGGGAACATTGGCACACCCTGACAGTGGGTAGGGCAGCGTTGCCCTTCAAAAATAATTTTTAAGTGGTCTTTTACATGGCAAATGCTTTGTACTCCTCATCATATTATTTCTCCTTCTTAAAACAGTCTTTGAGGGTGTCTCATATGTCCTTGTGGTGTCGTTCGAGACAGGACATGGGAAAGATGACTGTATGATGTCTACGACACTTGCGACACTTATGGCTAAAAAGAGACACTTGTAATGACAATAATAGGTCATCATTGAAGTGAGTAATTTTGATGTGTAATAGATTGCCCCCAAAAGTATGAAGTTAGAAGACATAAACTGATGACTGAAGTACTTTGTAGACTTTTTAGAGAAAGGGTATGGACTCGGAGAACCTGGCAGAAGCTGCTCACAACCATCAAACAAATATTATGACATGTTTCAAACCCACGGCAGGAATACTTATGCTTGGGTGATAAAGACTTGCAAGGTATGGCCACCATAAGATACATTGTTGATCCATAATTGTATTAGCAAAAGGGTATAGCCACCAAAGATACAATGTGGATCTATACTCCCATGATATGAAGTGATCGTAGTCACGAAAAATACACAGTGGATCTATGAGATGACAACACATAGCCAGAGACCAATACAAAGTGGATCTATGTAACAGTATATGTGTCAATATTCAAAAGAAACTTTGTCACAACCTGGGAAAAGTATATATCAGAGTGATCACTCAACCTAGGGTCTTTTTACCAATCTCGATGCGGTACAAGTCTAACCATGTGAATAGATTTTTTGATGTTGAACATGGAATAAACCACTTGATTATCGGTCGATGAGGTAAATCGTTAACAAGCGCGAGGGAAATCACCATTGATGTCAATGACTCCCAAGGTACCCTAGTACATTCCAAAGAATGTGAATAGATGAGTTTAATTCGAACATCCATGGAATCATTCGATTAGAGGTCAATGATGTAAACCCACTGTCGGACGTGAAGAGGCCTGCCATTGAGGCATGCAGGTCCCAAGGTACTAACTGGTTTCTAAGTCTAGTTCCCAAATAATATGTTGAATTCGATAGGAACATAATCATTGAAGGAGGGCCTTGATATGTCCCCCATCAACGACAATAAACTGACACAGAGATGTAAATTGGTGGATCAAATGAACATGGACTGACACGAGTATTGAAATAGGAAAGTTGTGATAGTTGACTCTCGAGGCAGATACTTCCCTCAAACACTGATGCACAACAGCAGAAACATGACATGGACCAAAACAAGATAATGCAATGGATACAGTGACTTTCGTTGGGTGACCCAAAGGAGTAAACAAGCTCAAAGGATTGGTTCAGTGCAGAGGTTCAATGGATTAAAATGTATGCAAAGACAAAGTGTTATGTTCAAGGGTGACCGTAAGAGTTACTGTTGATGTTCTGAAAAACAACTTGGCTTGATTCCTTCAATTGTTTCCCCCATCCAGATAGATGAGTACCTCTTTTTGATTTAACAAGCTTGAGGGGGGTAACACATGCTCAATATAACTCACCTTTAGTAAGTCCCTCTTCCTTTGTTTAACAAACTGAAAGAAGGGTTCGGTCCCATATTGGCCCTTCAATGTATGAATGTTTAACGAGTCCAAAGAAGGTAAACTAGGTGATTTTTCATATTTAGAGAGTCTGAAAAAAACTTAAAGATGATTCCAGTGTTGTCCTTTTTTGTAATTTTAGTCTCGCGAGGCTGAAAAAGAGATAAACTACCACTCAAAAGATGCCCTTTCAAACCTTTTAACGAGTGTGAAAGGAAGCAAGATCACTCGACAATCTTTTCATGTTTAGAGAGTTGAAAAAGAGATTAAAAAAGACTCGAGGGGATTCCTTTTTCGTATATCCATGCAAGCCCAAAAAAGAGATAAAATGTTTCTCGATTACATTCTCATGTTTTTACGAGCGTGAGAAAGAAAAAAGACTAATCTTAGTACTCTACCCCCATCTTGAAATCTAGTGTCTTAACTCTAGAATGATCATCAAAGGCTGGATACATGCCTCCCAACCTTCAATTCATTCACCGATTTTGAGGTTGTCACCAATTTTTGTACTAGATGGAGAAAAAGGATAAGGTTGATGAAATGAATGTTCAAATACAAGACCTAACGAAAGAATCGACTCGACATCTACGAGATCTGTCGAAACACTCGACCTGATAGGAGAGGTGACTGTTTCATTTTTTAACGAGCTTGACATAGGAAAAGAACTATGCTCAAGGCTTTGGGTTGAATCCCTAGATTTTTGTTTCATTTTTTAATGATCTTGTTACATAAAGGAAAAACTATGCTCGTGACATCTGTTTCATTTTTTAACAAGATTTCCACAGAGAAGAGAAAATATGCTGGTGGACTCTTCTTGATCATGGATTCCAAGAGAATAACGCTTTGGAAGGACACAATGTCAAGGGAAAAAACTTGGTCATGGCTTCCAAGATATCTTCGCTGGATGGAAGAACAAATCTCTGGAAGGAACACATGTAGAGGGTCACGTCAGGGGTAAGGATATCAGGCTCCAATAGCCCTACCAAAGAGATCACCATGTCAACTATCGGATCCAAGTCATTGGAAGTTGAATTCATGGGAGACAATGCCACATAATTGACCTGTGGCAGGGGTGATACTGAGTGCATATAAGACCCATTTAGGGAGGGTATTGGGTTTATGGTCAAGTCAGGGCCAACGAATGAAAGTTGATCAATAGTCACCATTATTCCATCGTGAGGGAAATATATCACAGGAAATAGAGTGGACACAATAGCTTTCATGGCATAGACATAATCACGCCCAAGGAGTAAATCGAAATCCAAGGGGTCCTGGACTACCATAATATCAATAAAGATAGTTTTCATTCCCAAAGTTACGAGAAAGTAAGGAAGGATCCCTAAAGGGTGACTGGTTATTATGTTAAAAGAGAATAGAGTCTGGGTAACTGAGACAAGCTAAGGATAACCCAAAGCTTTCCAAGCAATATAGGACAAAATACTAATGGACGAACCTTCATCTATCAGTGCGTGAGGAACGTCCCAACCACAAACCTATAATGTAATATTGAAAGGAATGTAAGAGGGAAGATGAGGTCCAATTAGAACACCCCAATAAAAAAGGATGCCCTCATTACATGGAGGGGGTTTCACAGGAGAAGGAGGAATGCCCCCCAACATGGTAGATTCCATATCAATGAGACAAATGTGGGCAAAATCAGGTTTACTCTTTAGCAGGAGAGTAGGATCGATTGATAACAACATCAAACTGACCACTTGGGTTTCATTCTCCAAGGGGAGAATGGGGTCAATGGGTGGAAACAGATCGATCTCTTGGGTTGCACTCTCTAACGGGAGAGCTGGATCGACTGAAGATGGGATCGGATCAACCACTTTGTCAACTAGTTCAACTAAGGACGTGACCAGATTGACGACATGATCAACCAAAATAACTGATGAAGGGACCAGAGCAACCACTTTGGCACTCGTCAGAGGAGGAGTGGGATTGACCATGTTAGCACTCTTCAGATGAAGGGTGGGACTAACCAATGACGAGACTGGATCAGTCACTTGGGTTTCACTTTTCAAATGAAAAGTCACGCTGATCGATGATGTAATTAGATCATCTACTTTAGTTAGTGGTTCAACTGAGGATGAAACTAGATTGACCACCTAATCAACTAGACTGACCAGGTATGGAACCAGATTGACCATTCCATCAACTAACAATGGGTTGGAGGAAATCTTACGATAACCAGTTGGAATTTGAATATTTTCCAAAAGAGAAGAAGCCTCATCCATACGAGGACAAAGGTGAGAATAATGATCACCTTCGCATAACATACAAGGAAATTTGACAGTTTTCTTCTTCTTACCAACCTTAACGTCACTATTTGATGAGGTGTCACCAACATGTTAAGCAGGGGATGATGACATGGAGGACCACATTTATAAGACCTTGGGGAGACCAAGGAAATCCCTTAGAAAGTGGTCACCCTTACAAATAATGCAAGGGAATTTGGGTTTCATATTCTTCATTTTAATCTTGTCGACCTCATCAACACTCCCAATATGATCAACAATAACTGGTTGCTTGGATCCAACATCTGATATGGTTGGAGGCTTGGTCCTTTTCAGGTTCTTATTCTTCTTCTCTTTCTGTTTCTTCTTCTTCTTATCAACCTAGCTACTTGATTTAGTCCCTTAGGTGAAGAAGGAGAAATGGAAGGAGACCTGAGGGGAAAATAAGGAGAAATGTTGACATGAGTTTGATGTGTGGGTGGTTTTCTTAGATCTGAAGCACCTGCATTCGAGATCACTAGAGTGGGAAAAAACCATATCAGTAACCCAATTGTGAGACATGGAAGGCTCAAAGTAGCGATGTAAGGAGGAACAACGTTTCTATAAGAAGGAAAAACAAAGGTTTCCCCTGGAAAAGGGGTTCCTTCATTGGTCATTTCGAGAACTAACGCCATAAAAAATAAAGATCCAAGCTAGATTCTGCTAGGGAGAACAAACAACACATGCTAAAAATCTAGTAATCAAACAAGTAAAAAAAACCTTCTCACAATGAGCACACTAGTTGGGGATGAAATCCAACGTCATGGGAACAAAGTAAGAAGGGGCTGAGATAGAGCAAGTGGAAAATTTACGTTGATGTCCTGCTTAATGGACTCACGCCTTGATGCAAGAGCCCACACATAATCGTGGGTATACCCTCAAAGGAGCGTGAGTGAATTTAGCCAATGTCAATTCCAGGTACCGTGAATACTTTCCCCTCCACCGTCACCTTGTGTAAATACCCTAAAGAGATAGGCCACTAAGGTTACCAACTACAACAATGATGCTTGGGGAAACAATCGACAATCTGATGCACATGCAAAGGCAGGGTATCTGGCCCGAAATCAACTTGAAAGGCTTCCACTCATCATTGTGGGTATACCTTCAAGCGACCCCCATAATATGCGCAATCTCTACATTAAGACCAACAAAGTAGGGTGAGTAACTCTGCCAGTCTTAATGCGACCTCAGGTTTGACCCTTGTGTGAGAAGGGCTTCCCAGGACAAAATGTAGCAATTGGATTTCACTGCTCCCTAACACAATATTCTATGTTTGTTTGCATATTTGGAAAGTTATCTTTCACACCTATTCCAAATCCCTACAACTAATCTGATGTAGGTTTGCTACCAGAAAATATAAAAATGCTAATCAATTTTTAGTTTAGTGCTTTATTTTTAAGGCTATTGTTGCTCAAAAGGAAAATGGTGTGGATAATATGGTGCTTTGACCAACTAGAAAGTTATGAAAAGAGATGAATATGCAATATTTTCATTCCGATGAAATATGTGCTACGATAAGGAGACAACATTCATCATTCCAGATGCACAATGTCCCAAAATGTCAAAAAACATGCAATTTCGCTACTTCAAATGCAAGCTAGTTTCACTACCCAAAAGAAAGAATTCATTTATCTTATTTGTTTGATTATGATGTATACATAAATTAAATACAAAACCTTCAATGCTCCACTACTTTCAATAAGGAGAAAGTGTCATATGTAGATGCAAAATACACGAAGCAAAAGGGCGACAAACAAAGCATGCACTCAAGGCAGTGAGGTATGAAAGAAAATAAGTAGAAACTTTTTCTAACAAGAAATAACACCATCAATGATTCTAAAACCAATCAATCATTCAAGAACACAAATAAAATGTAGAGAATAATCCAAGAAAAGATAGGGAGAAAGAGAAAATCACTCAAAACTGTCCTAACAAAAAGTAGTTGGAAAAGGCAATTTCACATTTCTGAAAAAGGTTGCAACCTACAATCAAGACAAGAGGGCATGATAAGCATCAAAAAACATAAAATATCAATCCAAACAAATTCACAAACCAACCACAAACTCTGGGTAAAGAGATCTGCAAAACAGGCTGCAAAAGACTTAGCAAAAGAAGGAAAAAACTCTCAAAAAAGAGACTAGTGGTCCCCCAGAAGGGTGCACAAAGTTTTTCAATTCTCCCTAAGACACTGTAGGGGAGAGATGGTGCTATGGTATGGCCTATATGGGGCCGTTGGTCCTCCCAGAAACTCATAAAAAGAGCCAAAAACCATGCAAAAACTCACCCAGAATGCATGAAAACTGTTGAAATTGCTAGTGAAGGTAGGAGAAGGTTAATGGATGATGAATAGCCAAGAAAAGTGATCTAAAAGGTGGGAAAAGGGCAGGTACAAAACAAGGAAACAATAAAAGGGTAGATATTCTTGGGATAGGTTGAGGATATTTCTCCTTTAGTTGTGGATCCTCTCTAAGATCCAGCCTTGACCTCAGATTCAAATCCAATTGATTTCCAAGATGAAGGGGATTTTTCCCTAATTTTCCTCGACAACCCAAAATTTTCTCAAACATACCAGCTCTCCCCCAAAATTTTGCATAGAGCATTTCAACACTCCCACAAAGGAGGGTATAGTGCACTTGTTATATGTCAAAATTACTCACTTCAATAGTGTCGCAAGTGTCGTCATTACAAGTGTTGTAAGTGTCGCATCTTGTCCGCAAGTGTCGCATATTGATCACAAGCGTCACAAGTGTATCAAACATCATACTGCCATATTGCCTATGTCGTGCCTCTAATGATATCATAAGGACACTTAAGACACCTCAAATACTTGTTTTGAAGAAGAGAAATCAGTTGACAGGGAATACAATCCTTTTGCCACTGAAAGAACCACTCAAATATGGATTTTGGAGAGGAGCGCTCCCCTACCCACTGTCAGGGAGTGCTAGCACTCCCTAGGCCTCTTTGGGAGAGATTTTGAGTGCTATGTGCACCTGTTTGGGGGAGCGCTACCTTTTCTGAGCGAGTTTTTGGTTTGTTGAGCTAAAACAGGGAAGAATCCCCTCAATTTCTGAAGGTGGTTGGATTCAAATAAAAGGTCAAGGCATGATCTTAGGGAAGATCCTCAACTTATCCCAAAGATATCTCAAGTGGTTGGGCCTCTCCAAGGTTATATAAGGAGGCCTCCTCATGGTGAAAGGAGAAGCATAGACTAGAGATTGATACCAAACTTATGATCCTATAAGTGGTATTGACAGAAAGGATTGGAGATGTGAAACTTATGATCTCATAAGTGAGATTTCATCAAAGAAATCAGTGTAGATTACATGAGAAAAGGGATTGGACAAGGAGAACTAGAAGAAGCTATTGCACCTTCATCAAAGGATTGTAAGTACTTTTACTTGTTCTTATCAATATATGAATGCTTGTCCTATTTATTTCAAACTTATGTTTGTTCCATATGAGTTTGTCTTCAGTAGATAGATCTATATTCAAGCTAATCTCAGTAGAATAGGAAGTCCATTGTATCTTTGTTTGTTCTACAGGACCTATCTAGGAGCTTAGGATCAAAGCTCAGCCTGGACTTTGCAAGGACAAATGTCGTTAATAAGGTACATATCTTTCTTCTTATCCTTCGTATGTTATCTTGATTAGATCTAAAAGGATGTCAGTGTCCATGTTAATCACTTTTCGGTCTTGGCTTTAGGAGTCCAGAGACCAAGAGGGAATCTGCTTGTCTGTAGGAGGATTCACCTATAACAGAAATTGGAAACCATACTAGGGAAGAGCTCTGATTTTTGTTTCCATTCCTAGATCTTGTTTTGGCCCTTTTCCCACTCATTTGACCTTCTCCATACTATCTTTGATTCTTAGATTTGTTTGATTGCCTCTTTATTTCATCATGATCACCCTGATTTGTTGAGCTTGCTTGATTTTTTGAGTTTCTGGGCGTTTTTCTGAACTTTTGAAGCAGAGCGCTCCCCCATCCTTTCTATCAGAGAATTAAAATTCCTTGGTGGTATTACACAGAGCGTTGGAATGCTCTGGTGCCCCTTACACCAGAGTGCTACCCCCTTTTCTGTGAAAAATCCTCTAGGTTTTCAATTTCTGGGTTCAGTTTTTGTTTTTTGCACTTGCTCAGAGTCTCATACTCTTAGTACATCTTTTTCATTGGCCTTCAACACCTTATTTCTGAGAATTCATCCTCTTTTGTTTGGAAATTTGACATTTTCTTTCCTTTCCTTAAAGTCACTCTTTGTCTTTACTGACCTAGAGTTAACTTGTTGTTTTCTTCTCGTTTATCTAACTGAGTGAAAGATTTTGTGAGGAAATCCAAAGTTCTGTGAACCTTTCCAACTGATCTTTGAGGTCATTTTTCTAGCATTTTTCTTTTGTTTGATGTTTTTTGGTTCTTGTTTGCAAATTTGGTTATCTTTGTCCTTCTTGTTTATTCACAACGAGAGTGTATTTTTTGTTTGTGTGAGGTTTGTTTCTAATTGTTTAATCCTAAAGTCTGATTGACATTAGAAGTTTTACATCTGATTATCATTCACATATAAGAGAAAGGGCATTTTTTAGTGATTGGTTTGGATATTAGAAGGCATTTCTAAAATTTTAGCATTACATTGGATTTGATTGAGAAGCAATTGTATGAGGACATTTCATCTTAGGGTTTGATAGTGAAAACAACTCTTTCTCTTTCCCTTAAATAGGAATTCATTGAAAGAAAGGACTATTTATCATTTCTTATGCATTTTTGGGGAATTGATTCATAATACCATCTATTTCATTTTCATACACCCTTTGACTAAAGAACAACTGCAAAATGAACGCTAATTAAAAATTATCTAGAACATTTTGTTTTTAGGATCTTCCACCAACATTAGACTAGGAGTAGCACTTTGGATTAGGCTGTGAGTAAAACTCTTCAAAGTTTTTCAAAACAAACATTATCATCCTGAGATAGGGAGAGTCAAATCCAATTGTTGTATAGGCTTTCTGGGATCCCCCTCTCACACAGGGATTATGCACGAGGTCGCATTCAGAAGAATTACAAAGATTATCCCTCCATGGTTTAACTGTTTGTAGTGGTCGGATCGTATATTGGGGGTCATTTGAGGGTATACTGACGATTATGTGTGGGAGCCTCTCGAGTTGATTTTGGACTTATTATCCTACCCATACATTCAGACCAGACTGTCGACTGTACCCACCTAGGGGCTAACTGCGAGTTGGTGTCTTTAGTTTCCATAATATTTAGGTACTCACACGAGGTGACGGTGAAGGGAATTCTCACTGTACCTGGAACAAAAATTGGTCAAACTCACTCGGGCTCCTTGGAGGGTAAATCCAAAATCACTACATGGAAGCTTGCACCAAGGTGAAAGTCCATTAAGCAGGTCTCCACTGTAATTGTTCCAACATATCCTATCCCCTTCTTGACTTGATCACATGATGTTGGATTTCATCACCAACTAGTATGATCATCGAGAGAAGGTTTCGTTTGCTTGGTTTTCATTCCTATATTTTATTAGAGTATGTAGTTTCTTTTTGTTAGTTCTCCCTAGATTTTTGGCGTGTGCTATTCTTCTCTAAAATTGAGCCTGTAGATGATAAAGTTCTTCATCGATCGCATAGGATGAAAATGTTGCCTCTGGAAGATTACCAAGCCTTACCTCCTAACCCTCCAGAAGACAACTACCGTGGAGAGGTAGAAAATCAATATGATGCTGAGAGTGTTGTTACTCCTTCATTAAACAATTCGGAAAGCACTTTGGTTACGTTTGAAAATACCACTCCTCGCACTACATCTGTGTCTGCAACCCCTCTCGAACCTCTTTTACTTCGTTTAGACTCCCTTGGGAACATCATAGATGAAGAGGTACCATAGTTACCTAAGAGAGCATTTACCGAAACATATATGGGATCCACAGAACCAATATTTTGTGATGAGTATAAGACTCCTACGCGTCCTACCATTGCAATAGATACAAATACCACACCTGCTCATTTTGTATGGAGGACTTCATCAGGATGTGATCTCTATGAGAATTTTGAATCTATTCAACAACCCTTTAATCCTCATGACCCTCCTGTTGAAATGGACCATCCGATCAAACTAAGAATCACCCCATCAATTAGGTCATTAACCCTATTGTTGCGTCAGCACAAGTCCATCCTAATGCTGGACTCATCACCTCTACTCATTAGCAAGGCACTTCGATCCCTACCCCCACTTTTACAAACTTTCACTCTACAGCTCCACATGTTCCGCACAATCTTGCTGGGACATATTTGCACCAGAGAATGTAGACCCTTGCCAACCAACAACCGACTGGAGGGAAAAAAACATCTAGTGAACCTATCCCTCCTGGAAGACCACCGTCCTATGGTAGGCCTACCCCTCCCAGGGGAAAACCCCCTTTTCATGTTCTTCCCAGAGGGAAACCTCCCTTTTCCAGTCATACCCCGGTCGTTAATCCACCGTTGGTAGGGGGGAAACCGTCATTTGCTGGAAACCCTTCACAATCCTGGGGAGTATCTTTGGGAGGCACATTTACCCAATCCCACATTGGGGGGCACTCATATCATAATCCACAAGGAGGAGTATCAAATCATGTTCCTTCTGTACCATCTTATCGACAACCTTATTTGGGCGGTATCCCAAACACCACCTGGAATCCTCAAGGACAACAACCTTATCCTCCCTAATGTGTATCTGCCTCCAGGATTTACTTCTTACCCTATTCAAGGGAAACATGTTTATCCTCCTTATGGGCAAGAAAATCACCCGACTTATAATGCTTAGAACCCACAGGGTTATGTAAATGTTTCTCAACCATCATCAAATCCTATTTATCCTAGTCAGCAACAACCATATGTAGGAGGACCTACTGGTTTCAATTATCCACCTAACCTAGTTTATGGTCCTACTAGTGTTTCTATGCCACACCAATATCATCCAAAATTTAATCGTCAGTTACCTTTCCTTCGAATCTGGATCTCCCAGACTTGTCTCGGTTAACCAATGATCCTATTTTTCATTCATCGGTTTGGCCAGTTATTCCAACTAAACTTCCTTCTGATATTTCGAAATTTGACGAAAAATATGGAGAAGATCCAAATAACCATGTGATGAATTTCCATTTGTGGTGTTCATCAAACTCCCTCATGGATGATTCTATATGTTTGTGTCTTTTCCAGTGAACATTTACGGGCTCTGCAACAAAGTGGTATATTGAACTACCATGTGCTTCTTTTCATGATTTCAACTCCCTTTCCATGTGTTATAACCCTAATTTGCACCAGACATGCTTACCTGGCATCAGGCCATCTCAAATTCCTTCTTTTCCAAAACACTATTGAACAAATCTTCTTAAAAACCCTTTTTATAAAGGCCTGCATGCCCTACTACATTACTGCACTTGTGTACACGCTAGCTGACCCAAGACAACCCGTGTGTACCTAAAAAAGCACAAAAAAAGGAAAGTTGTTGACGGAACAAAAAGCTTTGGGTAAGTTAACCAAATACCTTTTGGCCATGCATGGCAGTACATTTGACCAAATACCTAGCTTCTTCTAGCCTATAAAAGAAGGGTTAGAGGTCCCATTTGGAGGAGGAGAATCATAGTAAAGAGACTATACCCGATTGAGCATTCCCTTTGTACCAACTTTTAGCCATCGTTGTGCAAAGAGAAGTATAGAGAAAAGCAGTTGGAAGACAGTGGAAGAAGAGACTAGGACTAGGATTGAGGAGCAGTAGCCGACTTTATCATTGTAAGGTATCATTGTGAAGTTAATAAAAGAATTTCTTTTCCCATCCTGCCATATGAGATTGTCATTATTGGAATATTGATTATATGATTGATTAAATCTCTAACCCATTACTTCATAGATCAAATGCATGTGGAGTTCTTTTTTTGTCTTTAGTGAATGCAGGTCAACATTGGGAGGAGAGTTGCAGTCAAAGAACGACCAAGTGCAAAAAGGGATTGACATCAAACATGAAGAATAAGGTACGTCAAGTTAATCTCTTGAGCCTTGTATTTACATATGAGTAATGGGGATCTAGGCATGGGATGGTGGTAAAAAGTAAGAACTTTAGGTCATTTTTGCATGCATGATAAAACCCTTAGTGCTAGTCTGTAGGAGGTATTTCCCACCCACAATAGAATTGGTGACCATACTAGGGATCTCTAGGGTTTCTAGGAATATTTTTTGGGTATTTTTAAAAATGGTTTCATTCCTTGTTTTTAAAGTTTCTACAAAAGTATGAGCTAACAGAGATTCTAGTCTTCCATACAAGTTATCTCTATTTCTTTGCTTGACTACATTTTTTTTTCTTTTCCGAGACCCACAGAGGTACACGCGGCCTGTACAAGGTCTGCATGCGTGTACTTGTGCCCTGCCTTCTCACATCCCACATGTACATGCTAGCTGAGGAAGTGTCAGTCGCATGTATGATTCCATAAAATTTTATTTAGAGAGGTAGTCATCCTCTCCCTTGTCAGAAATAGTCCTTCTCAGCGGTTTTTTGGAACTCTTTCTAGTCTTTGTTGTTTGCAGTCTATAGCTTAGGTTTCACCTCATATTGGTTTGTTCTATGAAGTTTTCCTTGAATTGTTTTCTTTTTTCTGTTAAGGTAAGTGTCTGAGTCTTGAAGAGGTCCTAGTTCTAAGTACCAGTAGTCTCTTCTTGGGATGGATTGCTTGGCCTTTCATTTGTCTCAAATTTTAAGAGATACACGTGGCCTGCATAAGGCTAGCACACGTGTACATGCGCTTTGACTTTATACATCTCGCGTGCACTTGCTTGTTGTTGAACTGTCAGTAGTGTGCTTGTTTAGAAAATTTTTGTTGAAGGTGAGGCAGTCATCCTTTCCTTTGACAAGAGTTATACCTCTCAAGTTTTTGGGTCTCTATCATAGCGGTCAGTAACTTAGGTTTGATCACAGCAATAGCTTTCTTTTTCATTAAGAATTTTTCCTCAAAATTTTCTTTTACAGGGTTTTTAGACAAGTGTGAGAGTCTAATTTTAATTTGCTTGTGTGTGATTTTTAAAGTGACTCTTTGCAATTTATGCTTAGGCTAGAAGTTTTCTTGGTTTTTACTTGTTGATAATTTTCCTTTTTGCTTTGTGAGCATTCAAATAAAAAAAAAAAAAAACTTTTGTTCCTTTGTTTGGTTAAATAATGTTGTTTTGCATTAGTAACTAGGGAAAAGTCTTTGCTTTCATAAGTTATTGACGGTTTACTTAGATCATAAGTAGCTCATGGTCGAGTGAAATCTTGCTTTGACTTTGTTGTTCAAAGATCTTAGAAAATTTTTAAGTTTGAAAAGTTGTTTAAGATTTGAGTTAAGTGAAGGTATTTTGTTTCCAGCTTTCTATTTATTTTTCTTTCTTCTTTCAAACATCACCAGTTTCAGTTTCATAGCCTTTGACTTAAGACAAGACATAAAAATTAACACTAAATCTAAAATTCATTACACTTTTTATGTTTGTAGGGTCAACCAACTAGTTTAGGGTTAGGGCCTTGAATTAGGTTGGAGAGGAAACTCTTCAAGGCCATTAAAAAAAACATTGGAGTCTAAGTTAGGGAGTGTCAAAGTCCAGTATCGTGAAAGTTATCTGGGACCCCCCTCTAACATAGGGGCTAAACATGAGGTTGTGTGGGGAAAGGTAGCGGAGATAACCCCTCCAAAGCTAGACCAATCGTAGTGGAGAACATATATAAAGGGATTGTCTTGAGATTTCGTCGATTGCATTTGACACGGAGCTTCGCGGGTCTCAAATCCATTCGAGGTCCTCAGTTGTCTTCTGGACCACTTGCCTTCGATACCCTTGACAGGTTTTGGGCTTGATACCCTGCTCATTGTGGTCTACCCGACTTTCAACTATACCCGCTTGGTGACTGTTCACGTGTTGGCAACCTAGTTGCCTATCTTTTTAGAGACATACATAGGTGACTACGCGGGTATACCGCGGTACCTAGGACAGACATCGGGCCATGATTTGCAGAGTATACCCAGAGGGTACTTCTATGTTTGAGTTGCACTTGCACCAATAATTTTCTCTAGTGTTGGTTGTTGTAACTATTCTTCCAACTAGTTTAGTGTTTGCTTGTTTTATCTTGAAGGGAATTTTTTAGTGTGTGTTGTTTTTTGAACGAATAGAAATCCCTAGGGTGTCTTTGATCTTCTCACACAGTGGAGGATCATGAGCTCCGCTGGTCATGAAGGCTTCTGGGCCTATCACCGGTTACACTGGAGCCACCTCCACCACCACTAAGGCGAAATATGGACCAACAAGGGTATTTTGAAGTGATTGGGTCACAAGAAATTGTACCCGACCAACATCCAGCAGAAATGAAAATTTTAGACTTTGGAGTGAAATCTCTTGGTCCATATGAAACTCCAACCACTGATCTTTTGGCACCCATCATCATACTGATTCACCCTTACGAGTGCCAGACAGTGTCACATGTAGCAATGGAATCAAATGTTGTCACTTCTTTTGGGAATTCTACAATTCCCACTATGGTTGTCACCATAGGAGAGTTTCCACCTCCTAACACACTGTCACCAGTCTGATCCACCATGGTCTTGATCACCTCTACCTCAAATAGTGGTCCAATCCCATCTATGGTGGCAGCCACAACCCTTTTCACCCCTAATGCGACAGACCCTCCATTCTCATACGGGATGCCTAGCTTAGGTACAAGTCCTGTACTTTCCTACTCCACTTCACAGACTTTAGGTCTGGGGGAAGGGAGCTCTAACTCTCCTCTGCAATGTCACATGGGGACACTTCATCTCCTTTTAATGCTTTCCCTTATAGGGGAGGTCATATGCCTCCTTCGTCCCCTTCACTCGGTGGCACCCACCAGCAATCCATCGGGCCACCTACACGCCATAGTTTATTTGGAACAGGAAGTCAAGGACCACCTTCTCATAATATGTCGGTAGGTTCAACACCATTTTATTTGTTCAGTTCATTTGGTAACAATTCTTTCTCGTCAGTTGCTTTCCCGACTGGGGACAATCCCAGCTACGGACAAACTATTCCTATGCAGGGTACTATTCCTTCACAGGGGGCAAACCCAGGAACATTTTTCATATTAGGGCCTTGGAATTCTTAGCGAGGATCAGTTCCCTCATCAGGAATGTTGATCTGGGGAAATTATTTTCAAAACCAATGGAACCCCAGACAAGGTACTATGCCTATCCCCATGGGATCTGCATGGGGCAACCCTTCCCAAAGTCCTCCAAATGTAATGCATGCCCAACCATCTACGTCCTATTTTGGGAATCAGCCGATGATGTCTCCTCACACGCAAAATCCGTATGTTGTTCATGGCCATGGTTTTTACCAGAACCTAGGCCAGCAGCTGAACTTTTCCCGGCAACCTGGTGCCAATCAAACTCCAAATCCCTTTTTCCATGGTTATCACCAACAACCCAAACTACCTTTCCTGGAAACCTTTCATTTTCCAGACTTGACAAGGTTTTTGAATGACCCTATCTATCACGATTTGCATTGGCCTCCTATGCCGACGGAGTTTCCTTCATATATACCAAAGTTCAACGCCAAGCCTAACGAAGATCCAGGAGATCATGTGACCACCTTCCATCTTTGGTGCTCGTCTAACTCGTTGAAAGACGACTCCGTACATTTGCAATTGTTTCAACGTACTCTCATATGGAGTGATGTGAAATGGTACATTGAGCTCGACTGCTCAATATACTCTTCCTTTGACGAATTGGCAATGGATTTCCTAAACCATTTCCAATTACCTGTGAGATACGACGTTGGCACATAATTGTTGGCCAATTTCGCACAGACAAAAGCAGACCATATCTCTGATCACATCCAATAATGGAGATGACATAAGAGTTTAATTAAGGTGCCATCCCCACCAACATTCCTGCTCGAGTGGTTCCTTAAGTCTTTGTTCCCACAGTTATCCAAAGAAGTCACGACATCATGAGTGTTTTCTGAAGAAGATTCCATCATGAGAGCTCAACATCTTGAGCTAATCTATTCTCAGTCTAGTTTATTATACGAGATATTGCCAAATGCACCACGCTCAATACTTGATAAAACCAGACAGAGAGCTGGACCACATGCTGATGGTATTGTTGGTTCAGCACAAACAAATCCCACTAAGCAACTAACAAAGCATTTGCAGCAATTGTCTATACAACACATAGCGGCCAGCCAAACTACTATTTTGGCTTCTCCCCCTACTAAAATGTTGTATGTACACACATTGAAATCGACAAATACAAAGGCCACCCAATAGCCTGAAGGAAAGAAAAAACAACGAAAGAAGGGTAAGGGGAATAAGAAACCCACTAATAATGTTGGCATGGGAAACACTGAGAAATGAAAGGTGAGGTATTTGTGCAACCTGTGCGCGGAAGACCACCCGACCCACCAATGTCCTTGGCTTGCAGAGGCCCAAAATTTTGTGACACAACAACAACCTGCCATGTTAACCAATCCATTTCAACATCGGCAAAACCTAACCCAAGCCTCTAAAAGCACGGAAGGGGGTAGTCAAGGACCCTCTCCTTCTTTGAACAATCCCACATCTGCGAATGTGTATATGATGAAGGATGATACTTTTATATCAACTAGAGCGCATGAATACAGTAAACCAAGCACTTATAAGAAGGGAAAAGAAGCCGAACTCCCATCTCTTCCTCTCCAGATTGAGAAGACTTTGGGTGAAACAATGACATGCATCCTAAAAGGCACATTCAAAAAATCTTCTCACAACCCAAATGCAAGGGCCTCCCAAAACTATTCTATGGTGGAGGATTTGTCTCAAACCCCGTGTGTGATGTCCTCTTTGGAGGTCCTCCAAAGTTGCCCTTCCCAGAGGAAATATTTGTTAGCTGCTTTAAGATCTACCGATAGTTGTAAACCGAGTACAATCATGTTGGATACAACCTACTTAAAACCTCGTCTACCTTACCACGTATCATTTCAAATAGTAGTGGCTCACCCCACAAAAAATTTTACTCGGAACATTTTCCGCACGGTGGTTGATGAGGGCGCCTTGACATGGGTTATGTCATTGGCATGTTTAAAGGCCATTGGCCAACCTGTTTTGTCTCCGTCACCTACTCTTCTTACTGCTTTCGATAGTCATTCATTCCAACTACATGGTATCATTCCATCTTTCCCCATGTAGTTAGGAGGGAAGACCATGTGCGTCGAGGTAGAAGTAGTCAACGCGTCCCTCGACTACAATATCTTGTTAGGAAGGAGTTGGACTTACGCCATGCAAGCAGTGGTTGCTACAATTTTTCGGGTCTTGTTGTTTCCACATGAGGACCAAATTGTGACCATTGATCAATTGTCTTTCTCCAGACTTGACCCTTCATTAGGGGTATCCAAGGTCCCGATGATTGATAATCCCCAACCAGGCGTAGTCAACGTAGGGTTTGGTTTGTGCCCCTCTTTGATGGGTACCTTCGATTACCCACCTTCTCAAGGCGATCTCAAGTTCATATCCGACCATCATAAGGTTGAGGTTTTCCAAGTTTCGTCATTTCACATGACTTACTTCAACGATCCATGGATACTTCCTTCCCCATCGACCACGATGGAAGGTACAGGGAACCTGGGCATGTCCATGCCCTTTTCCATAGTTGAAGTAGCATACTCTTTAGTCCAGCAAGCCTTGGCTAACAAAGATCCAACTCCTGCACAAGAGTTAGATCCAACTCTGGAGCCTATTTGGGCTCAAGGTTCTCTCGCTGAAATCGATTCGTTAGACTTAGTATTGCCCTTTGACGAATTAGTAATTGAAGCAATGAATAGTATGGACAAACCCTGGGATGATCTCCATCATAGATCATGCTTCCTCCCAAAGTTAAGCAGAATCGAAGCCGAAGAATTCACCTTGACTATGACTGGAGATAGGTCTTGTTCTATTAATCCTTTAGCTACACATGAGGTTTATGCTAAGGGTAATATGGCAACTATTGTTGAAACCATACCGATCAATATCTCCATAACCCCTAGCATCATGGAGAATGTTTTCGTCGGAGCTGACTGTTCTCGTGCAGAGATTCAAATCTACACAGATCTATTTAAGGAATTGCATGACGTTTTTTCCTGGTCTTACGAGTAAATGCTAGGCATCGATCCAAAAATAGTCAAACATGAAATCACAACTTATCCAGATGCCAAGCCTATTCGGCAGAAGCTTCATCTAGTTAATCCCAGGAAAGAAACATCCATTAAGGTTTGAAGTTGAGAAACTACTAAAAGCCGGTTTTATCTATCTTATCCATTTGACCCAATGGGTGTCAAATACTGTGCTGGTCAATAAGAAACAGGCACAATTCGTGTATTTAAGGACTTCCGTGATTTGAACAAGGCCTGTCCAAAAGATATTTTCCCACACCATTCATCGACCAGATAATTGATGAATGTGCAGGTTGCGAGGCCTTCTCTTTCATGGATGGTTTTTCGGGATATAATCAAATACAAATCAAACTCGAAGACCAACACAAAATGACATTCATTTGTCCATGGGGTACATTCGTGTATCGTAAGATGCCCTTTGTCTCAAAAACGTTGGAGCGACCTTTTAGTGGGCCATGTATTTTTCTTTCCATGATCTCAAGCATATAGTCAAGGCCTATTTAGATGATTTAGCATCTCGATCTCTCAAGAGAATGGATCATCCCACAAACCTCCGACTTATCTTTAAGCGATGTCGCTACTTCCGGATTCACTTGAATCCAAACAAGTGCATCTTTTGCATAACATCAAGACGTTTGTTAGGTTTCATAGTGTCAACAATAGGGATCATGGCCGATCCTCTAAAGGTTGAGGCAATAATTCAGTTGCATCCCCCGCACACAATCCTTCAACCTCAGAGTCTACAAGGAAAGGCGAATTTTTTAAGGCATTTCATCGCTAACTATGTCGAGATCACAAAGGGTTTTATGCACTTATTGAGGAAAGACATTACTTTTTATTGGGACAATGCCGCTCAATGCTCTTTCGAAGCATTGAAACATGCCCTCACAACTGCCCCTCTGCTTCGACCACCTAACTATAAAAAATATTTCTTATTATACCTGGTTGTAGTAGAGTCAACCATCGCCATGGTCTTAGTTTAGGAAGATGATTTATTCTTAGAATATGTGAACTATTACCTAAGTCGAGGCCTAGTCGGACCGAAACTCAATTATTCTCATATCGAAAAACTTGCATTGGCAGCAGTCCATGTTGTTCAATGGTTCCGTCATTATTTTTTGTTTCGCAAGACCACTGTCATTTCCGTTGTGAATCCGTTTCAATACATGTTGACATGACGAGTAATAGTCGGAAAGATCAGTAGACGGATAGTCGTCCTCCAGGAATTTGACTTAGATTTCATTTTAGTGAAATCCAAAAAGTCACTAGTCTTCGCAGAACTTATTTTGGAACTTCCAGTTGAGTCAGGTGATGTTGTGCCCGAAGAGTCTCCTATTACAGGAGATATGTTTTTTATCACATCTTCCGATCCCTGGTACGGAGATATACTTATCTATCTCTAGACTTTGAAATGCCCCACCTCTGTTTCTCATGATGAGCATCGTCATATATGCCATCATGCCAAGAATTATCTCATACTTGATGATATGTTGTATCGAAGAGGTGTAGACTGCATCCTACGGCAATGTCTCACTCACAAAGAAGTAGTGATCATGCTTAATGATTTCCATACCAGAGCATGTGGTGGTCATTTTTCTGGGTTGGCATTGGGCAATAGCCCAAAAGATTTTATGAGTAGGTTACTTCTGGTAGACACTAATCAAAGATTGTATCAAATCGGTCAAGAAGTTCCACCTGTGTTAGATCTTCTCTTGAAAGATCAGAGCACATCCTTCTCCCATGTTTCCTATCATCACAATTGGCCCCTTCACCAAGTGGGGTATTGATTACACTACATGCAACCCTCCTTCATCAAGGGGGCACCGTTATATCATTGTAGCCGTAGACTACTTCACAAAGTGGGTCGAAGCTATGCCAACGTTTAAAGATGATGAAGAGACTGTGGCTCTCTTTTTGTTCAACCAGATAATAACAAGGTTTGGCATCCTGAAAGATATTGTCACTGACCATGGTAGTCACTTTCAGAACCAGATGATGACCAAGTTAACATCAAATCTTGGATTGTGGCAAGAACATTCATCACCCTACCATCCCCAAGCAAATGGTCAGGTGGAAGCTGTAAATAAATCTCTTAAGACCATCCTACAACGAACGATCAACTCATCCAAGTCAAATTGGCATTTGATGTTATACTCGACATTATGGGCTTATTGAACGTCTATTAAGACTGCAACCAGTTTCTCACCTTTTCAACTCATTTACGGGCTAGAAGTAGTCTTTCCTATCAAATGTCAGATCCCGTCCCTAAAGCTGGTAGTACAGTTATTGCCAGACACTTCTCCACCTAAAGAATAGTTATTATACCTTGAGCAGCTAAATGAGCAGCGTTGTGATGCGGCCCTGGCCAAAGAGGCTCACAAACATAAAATCAAGTGTCAGTATGATCGGTCCGTTCGTCCTTGGATTTTCTTTGAAGGTGACCTTGTCCTGGTCTATGACCAAGATAAGGACCCCCTGGGGGCAAGAAAATTCAAACCCATGTGGTTCGGACTTTTCATCATTAAATAGGTTCTAAAAAAGGGCACTTATCATCTAGTCGAATTTGAGGGAAATGCTTTGGCGGAGCCTAGAAATGGGCTCTACCTTAAGAAATATTACTCATAGGTAAGTCACCTTGGGTAACTTTTTGTAACATATGCATAGTCTTTGTACTATTACTTTCTAGTTTCTTTTAGTATTATGGACGTGTCATTTTTTATGTTATCTTTTGTCACTGTGGCATATGTCAAGTGAATCAAAGGTGTTCATTGGGTACGCAGATGGTGCTAGCCACCACACCCGGAGGCTTGCCTCTGCAGCTTGGGTAATTTTCATACCTCGAGGCTAGTTATTATCTTCTGGAGGTATATGCTTAGGTGACACCACAAACAATGTCGTCGAGTACAATGCAGTTATTGAGTTGCTTCATGACGCCTTGTCATTTGTTATCTCTCATCTCTGGGTCTATTTAGATGCTCAGCTGGTTGTGTCTTGGTTAAATAGAATCTACCATGTTCATGATTCGAATTTACACCGACGATTCCTTAGGGTACGTCTCTTAGAATGAGGCTTTGATTATATTACATATTTTCATGTTCCTAGGAGATTAAACCAAATTACAGATACTCTAGCTAATCAAATTTTAGACTGGCATCTCACACACATATAAAAAGATGTACACATAAACATGTAAATACATTTTTAAAGGTAAATATGATCCATAAGACACAAAAAGACATAAAAATCCATATATAATATCATAATCATCAGAGTACATAGGTGGACGCAAGCGCCTCAAAACTATGACCAGTAACAAGTCATGGGGCTTATGCCCTCAAAAAATATATACAAGTAGTGCTCTTGGCACATGAAAAGTCTAGACTAACTAAGGTCAGGGCATGTAGGTCTTGTTGTAATGATCAACAACATTTTCTAAACACCAAAAAAGTCGGACCCATGTCCGTGGTGCCCCAACTACATGAGGATGTATAGATGGTGGCAGATCCTTAGTCTTTGCCATAGGGACTGTGTGGGTGAGCGAAGTAAAGTTTCACTCGACTCATCTCAAAACCCTCTTAGCCTCACCGGCTGGAAGCTCTCCTGCTACTGCTGGTACCCCTGCGGTGGGAGGTGCAACCCTTGGCCGAGGACGATGCCTATTCCTCACGTAATCCACAGGTCGCACTGGTCCCACATCTGCACATAATAGACACATATCTATCAAATACTCTGGTATAAAAAAATTATATATATAAAAAAACAACAACATCAAAATTACATATGTTTCACAAAAAAAAAAAGCCCGATGCAAACGTACCAATATCTCCTCGCTCCTTGCCTAGAGGTACCAGTATCTCAATATCTCTCAAGAAATCAATCCCAACATAAGGGTAATCCTCTATGACTGGGATCTATCATGACAACCAAGCAAAGAAATTGGCATCAAAGGACTCATTGGTCCTTCCATCACCCTGTCATGGCAGTAACACTGCCATCTGCAAACTGCAGGAAGAGAGGCCTGATGTCTTCATACCACCACTCAAGGAATGAAACTAAGGACTCTTTCAAAGAAGAAAGAGCATAGAATCATCCCAAACCTGAAGTTCCTCTCCATCCACGACCAACAATTTGTCAACTACCTATTCATACAATCTAGCAGTGTAGTGCTCCAGTCAAATATCTGGCACTGGACTGCATAGTTCATGTGCGCACAGGACACCTGATGTAGAGCTGCAGAACCAGTCATCTGCCCAATAAGCAACACAATCGCCTGCAGTGATAAATCAATGATCTTACTTATGGGCACCTGTGAGATCAATCGGTCTGTACCAGCCTCACAATAAAGTCCTATCAATTCTGATATGTTATGAGGCCCTGAAGGAAATGTCCAGAAATTGACTGGTCCCCCTCTCCTAGAGAGGCCAGTCAAAAAATATATGTCCTCTATAGTAGGCACCAGTGACTTCCCCTCTAACATAAAGGCCTCTGCGTCAGGATGCCAATAATCAACCAAGGCATTTAGTAGCCTAGGTTGTGCCCACATAAAAGGACATAGGAAGAACTTGAGCATGCCACATTGCATTAAGGCAGCAATAGCATTGGGGTATTCCCTGACCAACTCACTATTCTCCTCATGCTCTCTTTCCCTCCAGTGAACATACATCCTGCAAAAACACCAAGTTCAGGACGGTTAAACCTTGCTTTTTTAAAAAAAAAATCATTAAATAAAGGGTCCACGCAGGCTGTAATGATGACAGTCGCGTGTACACACATGCAGTTTTTCCTCTGCCCAAGTGTACACATGGCTTGTCATAAGATAGCCCACGTGGACCTAGGGTCTACCTTTTGAAGGTCAATGCCCCCCCCAAAACTTGAAACTAAATGAATAAATAAATATTTAAATTGCAAGAGGAGAGAGTTTATACTTACTTGCTCCAGACGGATGGTCATTTCATCCACTGTAGCTCCCGAAATCATCACTTTTATCAAAGGGGGTTTTTTGCTCCAGAGTCAATTTCCAAATCAGAAATGGTGATAATGAGTTTCCAGCTTCTATTTATAGACTTGTTGGCCCATTTTTGTCACTTTTTTGGCACCCCTTATCATTTTCTTTAAATTGAAAACCATTTAGAGTGATTCAGGAGTTGCATTGGAAGGTTACGATCGGGTATCAGGACATTTTTTCGGAGTTTTGGGTCACTTTTGACGCTCCATGGGAAAAACCTCAGATGATCAACTTGAGCATATAGGTTAGGTTTCCACCCCGACTTTTGTATCTCATTGTATTTATCCCTTTTCCATAGGATCGATCCCATCAGATTGTGACACAGAACCATCATTGTTGCTTTAGAAGTGTCACGATTTTGTGGTAGAGCTTACCAAAACATGGATGCCCTAGGTAGATCCTAGTTGCGTTATGACGTCCATGTTGTCACTAACGAATGTAGGCTCGGGATTCCTTTTTGTTTTTCCTGATTACGAGTTTGAGCCTCATTTGGATGATTCCTTTTCACTCTTGACCTCACCCTCAGGACTCCCAAAAAACATAACCGGTCTTCTTTTAAGGCCTTTTTAGACCCTCTAAACATGAAAATATTATCGAGCAATCTTGTGGCCTTTCACGCTCATTAAAATGAAATTTGAAGTCACATCTATCCGACGGTAGTTTACGCCTTTTTCGGTCCGGACAGTCAACTGTACGAACAAAGGTATACTCTAAGGAACTTCAGTTCTCTAGAAGAGTACTCTCAGGTATCATTTTAACCCTTTTTTGGGCCTGAGGGACTAAATATACGAAAAAGGAACCCCCACGGAGTCTATAGTTAAGCTCTTTTCAGACTCCCTAAAATTGAAAACATCATCGAGTGACCTTATTCTTTCACACTCATTAAAATGGTCTAGAAGACCATTCCTGACGGAGTCCATAGTTAAGCTTTTTTCAGAGTCCTTAAAAATGAAAAATTGGCCAAGTGATCTTGTCTTACTCACACTCATTAAAATGGTTTTGAATAGACGTCTTTTCGGTGCTAGTTTACCCCTTTTTCAAACCGACTAGACTACCTTCGAAAAAGGTACCCCAGTGGAGTCTCCTTTTACGTTTTTCAGACTCTCTAAATATGAAAAACCACCGAGCTTACCTTCTCTGGGCTCATTAAACTCACATCGAAGGACGTTACCATTGTGTGTTTTATTAATTGCATTTTCATACCCGCGTCTTTGGCTTGATGCCGGATCCATGTTGCTCTCAACTGAACCATCTAAAGCATGCCTTATACACAAGCCCTGTATCACTTTGCCTCTATGTCTTGACACCTTTGGCCCCTGAAGGATTTTTCCTAAGTGTCCTTACTTTGAACATCATTCTTGTCCTTGCACCTCGAACTTGTATGTTTGCGACACTCATCCTTCCTTTGTAACATAGCATTCTTTTATTCTTTTTCCAAAATTTTTGAAAAAAACAAAAAAAATCAAACATACCCCAAAAAGAGGAAGGGAAAAGTATTTTCTTTATTGGCAGCATAATGAGTTGCCCTTGGATAAAGCACATTTGTCTATTTTTTCGTCAAACTCTAGGATTTAATATGACCTTAGGAAGATGTTCTCGCTACATATAGTTGTTTCCTCCTCCGTTTGGTTATTCTTCCAAACATATGGAGAGTTTACGTTGCCTCCTGCCTTGTAAACTTATGTTAATTCCATGTTTCCTGAGTCTCATCATTTGTCATGCTATTTTCCAAGGGATGTTTTTACCAAGCCTAAGTTGGCCCCTCTGTATTTTGTCTCTTTCCCTCATGCCTAACCATCCTGAACGTCCAATCAAGTTTTTGTTCGAAATTAATGAAGCCTTCAGTCTGATCATCAAGATTCTCTAGTCCATGACTGACGAGCCATCGAAGACCTCTAGGTAGTGAAGTCATACACTCATATTACACTTCTACCCGAGTTTTGAATATTTTGAAGTTGTTTCTCGAGCTCTGAAGACCTCATCTCCAACCATCAGGCCTTATCAGCTTTTAGAAGATGGATACTCTACATGTATATCTTTTTTATTTCGAGATGTAGCTCCATTGTGTATTGCTCACAGCTACACTTTATATAGTTATATGACATGGATCTACAATGTATTTGATTGGTAGCCATGATTTTATTTTATCTCTAGCATGGGTATGCCTGCCTCGATGAGAAAATTATTATTTTGTAGATGACACCTCCAGATTTCTGGTCCCTGGGCTCACTTGTTCGGCACATCGGTGAAGATTGTTAATGTATTTCAGCCATCAGATGCTCTTCTAACCTCACACATTAGGGGGCATATGTTATAACCCTAATTTGCACCAGACATGCTTACCTGGCATCAGGCCATCTTAGATTCCTTCTTTGCTAAAACACTGCTGAAAAACTCTTCTTAAATACCCCTTTTATAAAGGCCCACATGCCCTACTACATTACTGAATGCATGTACACACTAGCTGACCCAAGACAGCCCGCGTGTACCTACAAAAGTACGAAAAAGGAAAATTTTTGATGAAACACATAGCTTTGGGTAAGTTAACTAAACCTTTCGGCCATGCATGGTCAGACAGTCGACCAAATACCTAGCTTCTTCTAGCCTATAAAAGAAGGGTTATGGATCCCATTTGGAGGAGGAGAATCATAGTAAAGAGACTATACCCGATTGAGCATTCCCTTTGTCCCAACCTTTAGCCATCCTTGTGAAAAGAGAAGTATAGAGAAAATCAGTTGGAAGACAGTGGAAGAAGAGCCCAGGACCAGGATTGAGGAGCAGTAGCCGACTTTATCATTGTAAGGTATCATTGTGAAGTTAATAAAAGAATTGCTTTTCCCATCCCACCATATGAGATTGTCATTATTGGAATATTGATTGTGTGATTGATTAAATCTCTAACCCATTATTTCATAGATCAAATGCATGTGGAGTTCTTTGTTTATCTTTAGTGAATGAAGGTCATCATTGGGAGGAGATTTGTAGTCAAAGAACAACCAAGCACAAAAAGGGATAGACATCAAACACGAAGAATAAGGTACATCAACTTAATCTCTTGAGCCTTTTATTTACATATGAGTAATCGGGGTCTAGGCATGGGATGATGGTAAAAATTAAGAATCTTTAGGTCATTTCTGCATGCATGATAAAAACCTTAGTGCTAGTCCATAGGAGGTATTTCCCACCCACAACACCATGTCTTTTCTCAGACACTTTCAACTACATGTTAGCTATGATATGGGTACTGAACTCTTGACCTCCCTTCGTGAAACTAACTCTGTGAATATCTCTGACCATATCTATGAGTGGAGATGATGACGAACGATGATCAAAGAAATCATTCTTGACATATTATTGACAGAGTGGTTTACTAAATCACTTTTACCCCCAATCACTCGTGATGTCGCTATGGGTGGCGTGGTCACCAAGGAAGAAACCATTGCTCGAGCTTAGTACTTAGATTTAGTTTATTCACAATCTGGTACTTTGTATGAGTTTCTTCTGAATGTTTCTCGAGCTAATGCCGATCCATCAAAGATGTCATCTACATCTCATGTGGACGGTGTTATTGGTTCCGTCAGAAATCAATCTACTTCCCAGTCGACCACATTCTCCTCTACCTCTCCCCAAACTCATATCTTTGAGGTGAATGCAGGTCAATCTGCCCCTTCACAACAATTCGGAGGTAAGAAGAAGGCAAAAAATAAATCAAAAAATACCAATAACAATGAACAACCAAAAAATCAAGCTCAAACACCTGCTATCGAAAAGAAACCACAATGGAAACTGAAATTCCTGTGTATCATTTGTGGTGATGATCACCACACTCGAGACTGTCCACATCGTGATGAAGTGGCCAAAATTTTCCATGGAAATTCACAAATCACTGTGCTTACTCAACCTTTTCCACAACAACAATCCATGGTTGATCAAACCCCCTTTCCTGCGGGCATTTCTAGCCATCCTCATGATGTGGCCTCGACAAGTGCACATATATATATGTTTAATGGGATTAATTTGACCACTCTCTCTAAGACGTACGACACACCAGTTAAACCTAACAAAGGAAAAGTCACTAACGATACCGGTACTTTACCGGATCCATCACCATCCTCCATTAGTCCTTCATCTAGACCACTTTAGATTGAGAAACCTACGTTTGACTCTATCTTACACCCTCCTAAGAGCACTATCCATAAATCTACCTCTAATCCTAGTTCATGTGCCGCCCAGAACTACAACATTGTTGAATATTTGGGTCAAGCACCATGTGTTATGTCTGCATTAGAAGTTCTACAACACTACCCCAATCAATGTAGAACGCTCTTGGATGCTATTGGCGTTGTTGATCCTAAGTCATCCAACAATATAATGTTTAAATTGGACGATTATACATCTAGACTCTCCCACCAACTTTCTTTCCAAATTGATGTTGTTGTTCACAATCAACAAATTCACCGAACCATCTTGGATGAGGGAGCCTCTACTTGTGTCATGTCTTTAGCATGTTGGAAAATTTTAAAATCACCCACACTTAACAAATCCACAATGATGTTACGTGCATTCGATGGGTGAGGTTTTCATCCCCATGGGATTTTATAGTCCCTGTCCATCCAGTTGGGTGGCAAAATCGTGACTATTGATGTTGAGGTGGTCGATGCTCCCCTCGATTACAACTTATTACTTGGAAGAAGTTGGTTTTATGCTATGACTATCGTTGCCTCGTTGGTGTTTCTATGTGTAAAATTTCCTCATTAGGGCAAAATTGTCACTGTCGATCAATTAGATTTTTGCACAACCAATGCTCGCGCTCGCTCTACCAACAACATTCCTTTCTTGGGAGACCACAAGATCACGTATGAAAGTGTTGGTGTTGGCTTGTTGAAATATTCTAGACTTATGGGTACCTTTCCTACATCACTTCCACTGACTACACATCATATTTCCACCGTTGACATGATTTTGACCAAGACTTATCAATCTTTGGAATCATATGCCCCTTGGATTGTACCTAGTCCCTTGAAATTTGATGCACTAGGTGACACCATGCCACTTAGTCCAGCCAAAACATCATACGTTGCTTTCCAATCCACTTCTCCCTCCTCGGATGACCAACATCTATTGGCACCTGACAGTTACTCGATGCCATCGTGGTTAAATTCCTTGTCATTTGCAATCAACTGTGTTTCCCCAATTTTTCCTTCTGATGAATCTATTATGGAAATGCTAAGCATTGACAAGATACCTCAGGATGATAACCATCATCAATCCTCTTTTCTTCCCCCTTGTGAATAAATTCAGGGATATATACACTATATCTTCTCTCCTGATGTTGATTTTCTGTTGTCTCCCATGACTTCAACTTCTGATGATTTAGATTAGGTAGTTGACATGGTGATATCTTCAGTAGGGCTATTGGAGCCTAATCTCCTTACCCCTGTCATGACCCTCTACATGTGTTCCTTCCAGAGTGATTTTATTGCATCCAGTGAAGATCTCTTGGAAGCCATGACTGAGTTTTGTCCCTTGACATGGTGTCCTTCCCTTGACATGGTGTCCTTCCAGAGCATTATTCTCTGGGAAGCCATGATCAAGGAGAATCCATGAGCATAGTTTCTCTTCTCTATAGCAATATCGTTAAAAAATGAAACATAAATCTAGGAATTGAACATGGAGCCCTGAGCATAGTTCTTTTTTTGTGTTAAGATCGTTAAAAAATGAAACAGTCTCCTCTCTTGAACCTTACTTTCATCCACTCTTGTCCTTTTTCTCCGTCTAGTAGAGAAATTGGTGACAACCTCAAATTCGGTGAATGAATTGAAGTTTGGAGGGCATGTCTCCATCCTTTGATGATAATTCTGGAGTTAAGCCACTAGCTTTCAAGCTGGGGGCATACTAAGATTAGTCTTTGTTCTTTATCGTTCTCGAAAAAACATGAGAATGTAACCGAGTAGACTTTTATCACTTTTTTAGACTCACGTGGATATATGAAAAAGGAACCCCTTGGAGTTGTCTTTGATCTCTTTTAAGACTCTCTAAACATGAAAATATTGTCAAGTGATCTTGCTTCCTTTCCCACTCGTTAAAAGGTTTGAAAGGGCATCTTTCGAGTGATAATTTATCTCTTTTTCGACCTCGTGAGACTAACATTATGAAAAAGGACAACATTTGAGTCGTCTTTAATTTGTTTTTAGACTCTCTAAATATGAAAAAGCACTGAGTTTACCTTCTCTGGACTCATTAAACAATCATACATTGAAGGGCCCATATGGGACCGAACCCTTACCTCTTCTAGTTCACTAAACAAAGGAAGAGGGACTTACCAAAGGTGATTCATATCGAGCATGTGTTACCTTCCTCGAGCTCATTAAATTAAAAGAGGTAATCATCTATCTAGATGGGGGAAAACTTGAAGGAAGCAAGCCAAGCAATTTTTGAGAACACTACAAGTAACTCTTAGGGTCACCCTTGAACATGGCACTTTGTCTTTGCACACATTTTAATCTACTGAACCTATGCACTAAGCCAATCCTCTGAGTTTATTTTACTCCTTTGGGTCACCTGACGAAAGTCACAGCATCCACTGCATCATCAAGTTTTGGTCCATGTCACGNCTGTTGAGGCTCGCATTTGGTCCATGTCACGTTTCTGTTGTTGTGTCTCAGTGTTCAAGGGAAGTATCTACCTTGAGAGTCATCCATCACAAATATGCTATTTCAATACCTATGTCAGTCCATGTTCATTTGATCTACCAATTACATCTCTATGTCAGTTTCATGTCGTTGATGAGGGATACATCAAGGCCCTCCTTCAACGAGTCTATTCTTGTCGACTTCAACACATTATCCAAGAACTAGACTTAGAAACCAGTTATTACCTTGGGACCTGCATGCCTCAATGGCAGGCCTCCTCTCGTTCGAAAATGGGTTTACATCATTGACCTTTGATTGGATGATTCCAAAAATGTTCAACTTCATCTCATCTATTCACATTCGTTGGAATGTACTAGAGTACCTTGGGAATCATTGACATCAATGGTGATCTCCCTCGCACTTGTTAACGATTTACCTCATTGACCGGTAATCAAGTGGTTTCTTCCATGTTTGACATTAGGACATCTATTCACATGGTTATATTCATACTACATAGGGATTGGTAAGAACACCCTAGTTTTAGTTATCACTCTTATGTACTTTTCCCAGGTTGTGAAGGATTTCTTTTGAACTATGACACATATATTGTTACATAGATCCACTTTGTATTGGTCGTGGCTATGTCTTGTCATCTCGTATATCCACTATGTATTCTTCATGGCTACGATTAATTCAGGTCCTAGGAGTATAGATCTACATTGTATCTTTAGTGGCTATACAATTTTGTCAATATAATTATGGATCCACAGTGTATTTTATGGAGGCCATACCTAAAAAGTCTTTATCAGTCAAGCATAGGTATGTCTACCCTGGGTTTGAAACATGTCATAGTATTAGTTTGATGGTTGTGTGTAGCTTTTTCCAGCCTCTCTGCATCCATACCCTTGCTTGAAAAAGTCTACAAAGTAATTTAGTTATCATTGTCTTCTAACTTCGCACTTTGGGGGGGAATCTGTTACACATCAAAATTACTCACTTCAATAGTGTCACAAGTGTCATCATTACAAGTGTCGTAAGTGTCGCATCTTGTCCGCAAGTGTCACATATTTATCACAGGTGTTGCAATTCTAGAAAACATCATATTTCCATCTTTCCTATGTCGTGCTTCTAATGACATCATAAGGACACTTAAGACACCTCAAAGACTAGTTTTGAATAAGAGAAATTAGTTCACAGGGAGTACAAGCCTTTTGCCACTGAAAGAACCACTAAGGTAGTGCTAGTGCTCCCCTAACCACTATTAGGGAGTGCTAGTGCTCTCTGGGCCTCTTTGAGGGAGCGTTTGAGCACTCTGTGCACCCTTTTGGGGGAGTGATACCTTTTCTGAGTAAGCTTTTGGTTTGTTGAGTTAAAACAGGGAAGAATCCCCTCAATTTCTGAAGGTGGTTGGATTCGAATAGAAGGTGAAGGCATGATCTTAGGGAATATCCTCAACTGAATGAGAAGAATCCTCAACTTATCCCAAAGATCTCTCAAGTGGTTGGGCCTCTCCAAGGTTATATAAGGAGACCTCCTCATGGTGAAAGGAGAAGGAGAGACTAGAGATTGAGACCAAACTTATGATCCTATAAGTGGTATTGATAGAAAGGATTAGAGATGTGAAACTTATGATATCATAAGTGATATGTCATCAAAGAAATCAATGTAGATTACTCAAGCAAAGGGGTTGGACAAGGAGAACTGGAAGAAGATGTTGCACCTTCATCAAAGGATTGTAAGTACTTTTACTTGTTCTTATAAATATATCAATGCTTGGCACGTTTCTTTCAAACTTATGTTTGTTCCATATGAGTTTGTCTTCAGTAGATAGATCTATATTTGAGCTAATCTCAGTAGAATAAGGATTCCATTGTATCTTTGTTTGTTCTACAGGACCTATCAGGGAGCTTAGGATCGAAGCTCAGCCTAGACTTTGCAAGGACAAACGTCATTAATAAGGTATATATATTTATTCTTATCCTTCATATATTAGATTTATTAGATCTAAAAGGATGTCAGTGTCCATTTTAAGCACTTTTCTGTCTTGGCCTTAGGAGTCTAGAGACCAAGAGGGAATCCGCTTGTCCACAGGAGGATTCACCTATAACAACGCTTGCACTCCCTGATAGTAGGCAAGGGAGCACTACCCAAAATTCCTTCAAAAAATCCCAAAGCTCCCCCATAATGGTGTCATGAGTGTTGCAACGCTCCCCAAAATAGGGGTAGGGAGCGTTTTCACACCCTGCCAGTAGGTAGGAGAGCGTTTCCCTTCAAAAATCATTTTAAGTGGTCTTTTCCATGGAAAATGCTTTTTACTCCTTATTAGATGATTTCTCCTTCTTAAACCGGTCTTTAAGGGTGTCTCAAGTTTCCTTGTGGTGTCGTTTGAGACACGACATGGGCAATATGACGGTATGATGTTTGCGACACTTGCAACACTTATGGCTAAAAAGAAACACTTGTAATGATGACAATAGGTAATCATTGAAGTGAGTAATTTTTATGTGTAACAAAGAGAGAGTGCTACAATTGTGGGAATAAAGGACATTTGAAGAAAGGATACAAAGATTCAAAGAAACAAAGAGATGGACATCAGGATAAAAACAGGAAGAAAATGTAACATGTGATGTGTTACAAGATGCTTTGATTATTTATTTAGATAATATTATTGAATCTTGGGTAGTATATTCAGAGGCTTCTTTTCATGCCACACCCCATAGGAAATATTTCCAATATTATGTTCAAGGTGTTTTGGATAGGTTTATTTGGGTGATGATGAATCATGCCAAATTTTTGGAATGGTTAAGATACAAATAAAGAAAAATAATTGAAACCAACGATTACTGAAAGAGGAGAGACATATAACAGATCTGAGAGGAAATCCAATTTCAATAGGATAGTTGGAAAGTGAAGTTTTTATATATACATTTAGAGATAAGGTGTGGAAGGTCACTAAAGTATCATCAGTAATGGAAAAAGGAGAGAAGGTATGTACATTGTATTTATGTACTGGTAATATTGACTCTTCAATCTCTTTAGATTTTACAGGTGTGGATACAGTACTGTGGCATCATCGGCTTGGACACATGAGTGAGAAGGGGTGAAGATACTTCACAAAAGGAATTTGTTGCCATATCTTAAACAATTTGATTTGGGTTTCTATGAACACTATGTTTATGGAAAAGAGAAGAGAGTCATATTTCTCAGGGTTGGAAAGAAAAATAAGAGTGAAAATTTAGAGTTTGTGCATACAGATGTATGGGGACCAGATCATGTATCATATCTTGGCGGATCTCATTATTATGATACTTTTATTGATTATGAAACTAGAAAAGCTTGGTTTTATTGCATTGGAAAACAATATGATGTTTTTGACACTTTTAAAAAATGGTCATCTTTGGTTGAGAATGGAACAAGAAAAAGGTTGAAGTGTCGCATATCTGACAATGGAGGTGAATACTAAAGAAAGGAGTTTGATGATTACTGTTCATACCATGGGATTTGTAGAGAGAAGACAGATCCAGGAACACCACAAGAAAATGGTGTGTCAGAAAGGATGAATAGGACAATCATGGAACATGTAAGGAGTATGAGATTGCATGTTGGGTTTCCCTTACAGTTCTGGGCAGATGTTGTAGATATTGTTGTTTACTTAATAAACACAGGGACTTCAAGCTCCTTGTATGGTGGCATTCCATAGGTGGCATGGATAGGTAAAAAGGTGAACTACTCATTTTTGAAGACTTTTGGTTCTGAAGCATTTTTCCATATTGATAAAGAAAATAGAACAAAGATGAAGAAAAATCCAAGTGTACCTTTATTGGATACGATGTTAATGATTTTGGTTATCACTTATGGGATTATGAAAATCATAAAATCATTCAGAGTATAGATGTGGTATTCGATGAAAAGGTCATGTACGCAGATCAATTGCAAAGAAAGAAACAGGAAAAGGAAAACAAATAATACACAGTTCTTGATGAAATCAAATAAAATGAAATTCCAAAGGTACGAAAAAATCAAAATGTACAACAACAGGAGCATCAGGAACCTCAAATGCTTGCAAGTGTTGCTATAATATCTACCAAGTTAAGTAGACCCCCTGAACGATACTCTCATTCATTGTTTTATTTATTGTTGATTGACTATGGAAAACCAAAACGTTATGAAGAGGCAATGCAGGTATACACTAAAAAGAAGTGGGAGCAAGGCATGAAAGAGAAAATGATTCCTTGGTAAATAATCAAACTTGGGACTTGTTTCAGTTGCCTGCTTGAAAAAGAGCATTGCATAATAAATGGGTTTATAGGTTGAAGGAAGAAGATGTAGGCAAAAAGAGGTACAAGGCTAGACTTGTTGTAAAGTGGTTTGCACAAAAGAAAGGTATAGATTTTGATGAAATATTTTCTCATGTTGTTAAATTGACTTCAATTAGGACTATTTTAAGTCTTGTGGTAGTAGATGATTTTCATCTTGAATAGTTAGATGTAAAAAAAAAAATTCTCCATGGGTATTTGGACGAAGATATTTATATGAAACAACCACAGGGGTATGAGGTCAAAGGGAAGGAAAATTTGGTATGCATGTTGAATAATAGCTTGTATGGCCTAAAGCAAGATCCAAGGAAGTGGTATTTGATGTTTGACAGGTTTATGATAGAACGAGGTTATAGTAAATGGCATTTTCATCACTATGCTTATTTTAAGAGGCTCGAAAATAGAAGCTATATTATCTTTCTATTGTATCTAAATGACATGCTTGTTGTAGGGTCTAACATGAAAGATATAAATGTCATCAAAAATGAATTATCCAATTCATTTGTGATGAAGGATTTGGGTTCTGCAAAGAAAATACTTGGTATGAGAATAAAAATTGACAAGAAAAAACACAAATTGGTATTGTCTCCGGGTGAGTACATAGAGAAGGTGTTGGAGAGGTTTAAAATGCAGAATGCAAAACCAATTAATACACCTTGGGCCATCCATTTCAAATTAACCAAGGAATTGTGTCCCAAGACACAGGAGCATATAGAATACATTTCTAGAGTCCCTTATTCATCAATAATGAGCAACTTGATGTATGCTATGGTATGCACAAGACTAGATATTACACATGTAGTGGGAATTGTGAGTAGGTATATGAACAATCCTGGTAAAGAACATTAGAGGGCAGTAAGATGGATTCTCAGGTATTTGAGAGGTACTGCTAATCATGCATTATGTTTTGGAGGTTCAAACACTATTCTACAAGGATATATTGATGTATATATGGTAGGTGATAAAGATACCAGGAGAGGCACCACATGGTATGTTTTTACTATAGGTGGAACAACAATAAGCTAGATTTTGAAATTGTAAAAGTTTGTTGCACTTTCAAAAATGGAAGAAAAATATGTTGCTATTGCATAGGCTAGTAAAGTGATGATTTGGTTACAGAAGATTATGGAGGAATTGGAAAAGAAGCAAAAGAATAGTAGGTTGTACTATGAAAACCAGAGTTCCATTCATCTTGCAAAGAAATCAGCCATCCATTATAATACTAAACATATCTAGCTTAGGTACCATTTCATACAATCCATTTTGGAAGATGGATAATTGAAGTTGGAAAAGACACAAACTAGGTAGAATCCCGCAGACATGTTAAAAAAGGTAGTAACTAGAGAGAAAATGAGTTCCTCCTCAGTTTCAGTTGGCCTTCAAGGATGAAGGTGAAGATGAGAAATTTTTTAGGTCCAAGGCGGATCATAGTCCAATAGGTAAAACACTAATGGAGTTGTTGTGATCAGTCTCCAATTGGGAGATTGTTGGTTGTGGAGCCTAGTTATGTTCCTGATTTAGAGGTCTTGTTTCATCTGATTTTGGACCAAATTACCTTACAGGGAGGTGTGGGGGGATCGTCCACCCATATATGTAACTTCATATTCAATCTGGATCGTTCATTATAAGGTCATAGATATGATAATAGAATTTATGTTAGGGTTTTTCCCCCTAGAAGGAAACCCTCTTTTATGAGGAATTGTATTGTGGTTGTGTATATGTGTGAATATTTTATTCTGAGAGAGGAGACTCTGAGAGAGAGAAGAGGAAGTTACAACGAGTATAATGTAGGTTGTATACCTTCATTTGTTGGATAATAATAAAGGAAGGACCTCGCGATTTCTCTGGTGGATGTAGCCCACACTGGCTGAACCTTGTATATATGTGTCTGTATTGTATTGTGTATCTTCTGTGTTTTATTTCCATATTTGTTTTATTTTTTTGCTCCATGATCCTCTTTTTCTAAAAAATCTTGGTAGCAAGCTGAAAAATCTCACAAGCTCATGAACAAATGGAGATCCAAAACCAAAATTGTATCTTTATTGAAACAAAGTATTGAAGGTTTACAACATATACATTAGTTCATGTGAAATAGAGATCTAGACTATTTAATCCACCCCACAAACTCCCTTTGATGATTACATATTTATACACAAAATTGGATGGGAAGGATCAAATCCAATCCCCCAAACTCAAATCAAATGAAATCTAGGAACTGTTTTGGGTTTTCTTTCAAATCTAAGCATAACAGGAGATTTGGGCTAATTCATGCATTTTTGGGCAAATTGACATTGAATATCAATCCCTATCTCCTACACCATCCCAAATTTTGAAAACCTGCATATGATTTTATCAATTTATCATATTCTGGACAAAACCCATATCTTGTATTTTTGAGATATGTCGTCATTTGCACAACAATCGAGGCATAATTTGGCAGTTTGAAAACTATATGCTAATTTTGGTTGTAGCATTCATGGTGTGTTAGAGGTTTACATGTGTGACTTGGGCACATTATGAAACATGTGAGAGAATTACAACATTGCTGTGGATAAAGCCCATGTTCTTGTTTTTTTCTTGGAGATGCTCTAATAAGCTAAGCTACAATATCGGGTACAACAACTGCAGGTACAAGAATGTTGAACATGCTCCTTAAGCTCGACAAAAGGTGTTTGGAATCTTGGCGAGGACTACTGCAAATGTAATAACACTTTGAAGATCACTTGGATTAGATGTTTGATCTGCATGAACCATCATCAGCGAAACTATGAAAAAATCATCTTTAATCACTAAAAAAATAGAAAAATGACGTATTAACCACAAAGGATGTATAATTGTGAATGATGATGGTTAATGAGGGTTTATGGCATAGATGGACACATATTATTAGAGAAATATTTTATTTATTAGGTGGAGAATTATGAAAAAAATGGAGCCCAATAGTCATCAACATAGAGAACTAAGATCAACAAGGAATATGAGGTTCTCAGCATGTAGACATTCAGATTTGATTTGCATCTAACAAAATAATGAGAAAGAAGGTAGGAATCCATCTTCACAATAATTCTCTAGGAGTTTTCTTGAGGCCTTAGACTTGACATTTTTAGTCGACATACTAAGGATGAGTTATGTATGAACCACTAGTGTTGCTCCATGTAAATATCCTCTGAGAGATCCTCTTGAAGAAAGGAAATATTCACACCCGTTTGGTAAAATTCTCACCCCCTAGCTGCTACAATGGAAAGGGACAATTGTATGGAGTCCATGTTTTCTACAGAAGCAAAGGTCTCATCATAGTCTATCATGTGGATTTTTTTGAAAACATTTGGTGACTAATATTTCCTTATACCTTCTCACCTTCCTCATCCATCCATCAAAAAGTGATGTATGTTCCCTCATCCATCCATCCACTTGGTATTTCCTTGTGGATGAGATCCAAAGGAGAGGAGGCTCTCCAGGCCTTCCCTTTCTCAAACATCTCTAGAGGATGTTTTCCAAGAACACATCCTTGACAATCTCCTTTGGAAAAGTGTATGTTGGGAAAGATGGTGACCGTTTCCTATTTGCATAGTTTATTCATGTATTTGAAGTTTACATTATTGAATCTCTCATGCCATAATATACTATCATTGTCAACATGAATGAGTAGTAAAGAAGAATCATATTTAGAAAAAAAAATTATGAAATTATACAATCGAGAATGATGGTTTAACTCAACAACAACAATTCTAGAGTTATCATGCATATCAGATATGGTTACAAAATCAGGCATGAATTCCACCCTTTTTCCTATACCTCAATGTGTTATCTGATAAAAAACAAGAATATTCACGAATAGTTTTGGAACATACAAGATGTTCTAAAAATGTCCTTGTTGGATTTGTACTCTCCCTTGGCCAATGACCTCAACTGGGGTATCATCTCCCATGAGGATGGGAGGACCCGTGCATGCATAAATAGAAGATAAAACATTTTTTGTTTTTCTCATATGATAGGATGCACCTGAATATAAGATCCATGAATGAAAAGAAGATTTAATGAAAATCAGAGCATGAGAGTTACCTTGTTTTTCTAGTGCTTAATCTTCCAGCTTCAGGAATGTGTTTCCCAATATTGTTCTTCTGAAGTATCTATGCCATCATATCAATCTATTTATTCATACATTATAATTTAGGATGATATTCGTGGTTGCAGTAACCACATTTAGACTTTACTTTTCCACATTTGGATCTTGAGGAATCATCGAAGGGTTTGGGGTACCCTTATTTATTTGGCTCTACATGCACCTTTCCCTTGATTTTATGCTTGGATTTTGAATTGGAATTGTTTTCGCTCTCATGCGTAGAAAGTGCATGCACATTGGCTCCCTTGATTATCCCTGTTTTGATGAGATTATATTGATCATGCGTTAGGGACCCAATAAACTGATCCAATGTTGGCATTCTCCAAGTTGCTCCTGAAGTGAATCTCATTGTATGGAACGATGAGACAAAACCCACATAATCTAAACCAAATTTTTCCAATATAGAAAGGATTAACCGATTGTGTTGAGTTGATTTGTCTATACCACATCCATTTAGATGAAGGAGAAGGGACTTGAATTTCGTAAATAAATCCATTGTTGGGTATGTGTTATATTCTTTGCATGATTAGTAGTGTTTGAGTGCCTGCGCCGAGCGCGCAAGGGGGTTAGAGGGGGGGTGCAGGGGGGTGAAGCCCCCTGCACGGGGGTTCTGGGGCAGCGCCCCCAAATTTTTTTTTTCGGGCCGACATATTTTCGTCGGGCCAACATATTTCCGGGACGACATATTTCTGGGACCACATGATATTAGGTGGTTTTTCGGCACATGATTTTTAGCCGATGGTTTTCTATTTCCGGTTAAGGAATTAGGGCTTTGGACTAATCCAGGTCATTGGGTTAGGGTTTTGGATGCCTTTGGCTCCTATATGTATATTGTATTGTAAACAATGTAACATAATATGTATGCATATAATATATGCTAGTTTTCTCGGTTTGGGTTTCCAGGTGAAAAATCTCTGTGTAATGTTTGTATTTGCCAT
>SNQJ01S0031198.1:53459-84394 GCA_010110895.2 Picea sitchensis
TTGATGTTCAATATCACTTTGTGAGAGACATGATTGAAGAAAAGAAAGTATCACTGATGAAGGTGGACACTTTGAAGAATGTTGCAGATTCATTAACAAAATTTGTGAGCACTGAGAAGTTCTCTTGGTGCAGAGGATCCATGGGCATTGTTGCCCTAGATTGTTGACTATGTAACCCTGTAACCCCATGTGTGCAAAGAAAACAACAAGTGGAAGAATGTTGGGTATGTGTTATATTCTTTGCGCGCAGGGGGGTTAGAGGGGGGGTGCAGGGGGGCAGAGCCCCCTGTGCGGGGGTTCGGGGGCAGCGCCCTCGAATTTTTTTTTTCGGGCCGACATATTTTCGCCGGGCTGAAATATTTCCGGGACCACATGATATTAGGTGGTTTTTCGGCACATGGTTTTTTGCCGATGGTTTTCTATTTTCGGTTAAGAAATTAGGGTTTTGGACTAATCCAGGTCATTGGGTTAGGGTTTTGGATGCCGTTGGCTCCTATATGTATATTGTATTCTAAACAATGTAACATAATATGTATGAATATAATATATGCTGGTTTTCCCAGTTTGGGTTTCCAGGTGAAAAATATCTGTGTAATGTTTGTATTTGCCATTGTATCTTTTCTGTTCTTTTCTGAATATCAGTTTGCAGTAGATATTGTACAAGGTTAGAATTTACATCCATGCTATGAAAATTCCTCAAATTTAAATAATTTAACTCTACCTCGAGCATATGGCCTCTCATTTCATCCTATTTTCCAAAGAGATCCTCCAACTTTGTCCAAATCTCATCTAGTGTGGTACAAGATTCAATGTGAAATAGAAGCTCACAGAACATAGACATGTAGATGAGAACATAGGCCTCATCCATGCAGTTGAGATTCATGTTTTTAACAATATACGATGTTGGCTCTATTATCACCATGATTTTCATGGCTAAGGTTAGAGGCTTGTCAATAATTTGCAAAGTCATGCTTGTTAGCACCCATATTGTTTTTATTCCTGGCATCATCTAACATCTCCAAGGGTCAGTTTCAAAAGGAAGCTTATCATTTATTATTTTCATTTCCATTCGCAACTGTGCACTGAAAAATTTTCTATGTGTTGTGCAGAGCACTTCACCACGCAAAGGATTCTCTCGTGCAGTGGATTTCGTCGCACAGTGGATTTCATTGCGTAGTGGGTTGTCGCGCATGGGATGCTATCGCGCAGTGGATTTTATCGCCCAGTGGATTTCATCGCGTAGTGGGTTGTCGCGCATAGGATTATGTCATGCAATGGATTTCATTGCACTTGGGCTGTCGTGCAGTGGGATATCGGGCATGGGATGTTGTCACGTAGTGGATTTCGTTGTGCATTGGATTTTATCAAGCAGTGGATTTCGTCGCACAGTCAATTTTGTCACACAATGGATTTCATCATGTAGTGGGATGTCACGAATAGAATGTTGTCATGCATAGGATGGTTTTTTGCATAGGATGGTGTCATGGAAAGGATGTTGTCGTGCAGAGGATGCTTTCGTGCAGAGGTTTTTTCTATGCACAAGCTATAGGTCGCGCTTCACAAATGGCATGTTTAGTGGTCAACTTCAAGATCCTTTTCTGGCCAACTAGAGAGGAATTTTGAAACTCCCCGAGAGTGTTTTGTTGAGGAAAAAACAAATAATAAAATCCTCTCTCATATTTGAAAAACGTTTCATATTTTGGGATATTCTAAGGAATCTTTGAACCCTATTTTTCAGTTTTCATGATTTTATGTCCGAGACATGTTTTTGTGACATGTATTCCGACCATCCGAAGAAGCATTTCAAGAAAAAAATAGAGTTTTTTATTTATAAATATATTAACTACAAAACCCTCTCTCAGTTTCAAAAAATAGTTTTTTATTATTGATATATGATGTCATCTTTAACACCTATTTTCCTAATTTGTTGCGCAATCCACTGCGTTTTTTGTTGTAGGTTATTGTTGCATAGAAAACTTGTTGTACAAGGGTGACATAGTGTCCAAAACTGCACATGATGACTCATCACAACCATATGGTATAATTTTTATCATGATCAATGATTGTAAATAATATTTCGGTTACGATTATGATTTGGCAAAGTCAGGTTTTCTATTTTTAGTGAATCTGTTGAAGTTATTGTTCTCGTTGAAAGAAAATGGATCCATGATTCATTTCGACCCTAGAAGCCAAGGGTGACATTAGTTTTATATATATGGTGATCATTTTCATGTAAATAGGGTTGGTTGGAGAAATAGTGTAGATAGTGACTATTAATTGTAGTTTGTTTTGATCCGATTGAAACTTAATGCAAAAGTCCAAAAGATTTAATGAACAAATTCTAATAGTGGAAGTCTGATGTATTGTATTATTTATTTGTGTATGTGATTTCCCATTCTCTTATATTCACATCTGTAATTTATGTCTAAATCGGAACTTGATTTCAAATATAGAATTCACTGCACAGTGCTCTAGATTTGTGCCATTTAGAAAAACTGTGTTTCTTCTAAGTTAACTCTAAATTCATCCCTAGTGGTGCTCTGAGCTGCTTCATGAGTTTTTCTCTCACCACACACAAGGATTTTTAACTGAAGACTATTGCTCATTTATCCTTTATCCTCTCGAGTTCAGTCACTGAGTCATTTGTTTCTATAGTTTTCTTAAATCGAATCCATTGCCCAATGGTACTTTCTCTCTTGCTTGTCTTACCATCCCTTTTAAAACAAAAATAAACTTGTCCTGTTGCAAAATCTGACCTCTCTGAATTTATTGATGAAATATTTGAGTTATTACCAGTCATTAGACATACGAGAGAGCCCTCTCTGATTATATAGGTCAGAATACAATATAAAGTTGGTTGAAATAGTTACGTCGGGGCTTTATTTGATACAACCCAAAGAAATTACTGAGTGTTAACATTTTGGCATCGTTGTCGGGGAAAAAATTGAAAATGTTCCCTAGGAAAGAACGACATGGTTGAGTTCTGAGGTCTAAGAGAAGCATACAATTAGGCACATATTGGTTGTATTTCTACTCTGGTGACTCCACACATCAGAAAATTAGTTGAAGGTGATTCCACAGGAAAAAGAATCTAGAGCTAAAGTTTTCATGGTGACTCCAATCAAGCTTCAAATGCGATCCAAAGACTCTATTGGAGAATGAGACCTGTTGACAGAGATATGGAAGGGTAGTATGGAAAAATCAGGTACTCGAGCTTAAGTTTAGCCCGAGAAGTACTTTTCTATTTTATCCATATCTTATTGTCTTTTCCTGAGTTTTTCAAAATAATATTTTTTCACTTACTGCATTCAAATGAAGCCCAAAGATCTACCGTTATATATCCTCCATGAAAAAATGTAGGTATACCTCCTTCTTGTATAACCAATATTCACCAAGCTCCTTCCTCTGAGCCATATGATGTTCATGATCATTCTTGTGAGCTTAATGAAACCAAAGTTGAGCTTGTACCTTCTGTTCTTAATCCTACACCCTCCAAGATTCAAGAAAGATATATCCCTCTTAAATTTCCTTCCATCCTCCATGACTTTCCTCTGAAACATTATAAGTACCTTCCTCGGTTCAATGGAGAGCTTGATGGAAAGTTAGCTAAAAAAATATTCAGGTCTTTGAGCATTTTATAGAACATTTTGAGATCGAACATGATGATGTGTTTACGAGGGCCTTTTCTCAGTCCTTACAAGGAGATGCCAAAGCATGGTTCAGACATTTGCAGCCTCAGTCGATTTTCTCGTGGCATGAATTGAGGGAAGCTTTCCATAGATTTTGGGGTGAGAGAAAGTCATGGTATCTACTCCTTTCAGATTTTTATGCCATGAGAAGAATGAAAGATGAAACCATCTCAAATTTTAGTAGGAGGTTTTCTAGTCTATATTATAAAATTCCTAACAAAATTCAACCCACTGAAGCTACTGCCATGCTCCATTATGCAACATCCTTTAATCCAAATTTGTCTTTCCTTCTGATGGAAAGAAGATCTAATTCCTTACAAAAAATGTTTAATGATACTCAGGAGATTCAACACAATTATATTCAAGCATGTAAACATATTTGAAATGAGGAGTTAGATGCTAAAGAACATGATAGTGAATATGAATGAAAAAATAGTTGATTTGAATCTTGAGAAGAGGGTTAATAATATTATATGTCCTTTTGAAGATTTAAATGTTGATGATTTTGCAAAGGATTATATTCCACTTAATTAAAAAGAAGGTTCTAATTTAGCTTGTGATCCATATCATCATAATCATGTGGTTGATTGTTTTATGTATTCATTTGTAGACAGTTAAGAAAATGAATTTGCAAATTAGCTTGTTGAAGAGCAGGTTGATGTCCCAAGCTTTTTCTTGTTAGATGACATTGTGGATGTTGCTGATTTTCCTATAAATGATGAATATGATGATGATTATGGTGCTGAATTCCTAGAACAACCAGTTGCATGTTCTCTATCAGAAAGTGTTCCTTTTTAGTAGTGTAATGAGAGCAATCAACCTACATATCACAGTTACAAAGAAGAAAGTATTGAATCAGCTGAAGGATATTCTTTACCTTTGTGCTTTTCTTCATTTAAATTATTGAAAGAAAATTCTAAGATCATCACTAAAGCAAAGGAATGTGTGTTGATGCCAAATCCCAAATCACACTGATTCAATGGAACAAATTGACAAGAAATTGTAGCAATATTCTCATGTGTTTGATGACCTTGTTACTTGTTATGTAGAATGTCTTCTCAGTTCAAAATTGCAGCCATTGGTCGAAGATGAATCTGAAAATGATTATGTTCATCATTCTAAAGAAATTGAAAAATGTGCATATGACAACAGCGAAGAAAATGAAGAAGGTTTTGAATAAGGTAAAAGAACCTTGCCATTGTGTTTTTCTTCTTTCAAATTGTTGAAGAATTTTTTTTATAATGTTTCAAATCAGAAATCCTCCAGGCATGATGTTGAATATGAAGAAAGCAGTGGACTTGAAAATGAAAACTATCTTCCATTATGTTTTTCTTCCTTTGAATTGTTGAAAGTAAATCATGAGATAATAGAGGAAGCAGTGAAGTCTGACTGCATTCACAGTGACATTGTTTTACATGAAAAATTCTTTATCAGTGAAGAGGACCACCAACCTTCTCATACTTTTAATGACCCTACTATTGATTACATGGAAGGTTATTTCAGTTTAGATTTGCAACCTATGATCAACTACCAGCTTGGAAATAAATATGATGGTCAATCAACATCAGTGTTAGATATGGATTGCTTGCCACTAGGGGTTTTATTTCAGCCAACACTGTCTTCTGATTCAGAAGATTGTTATTTCCAGCAGTCGCAACATATTTTTTAGCCTTTTGTGGTAATCAACAAGCTGAACTACATGAAAATAAGGATGTAGTGGAAGGGGTGAAACTTGATTGTTGTTTTATGTATGTTCCAAAGGATCCATTTGCAGTTTTGTTGGAGGCAGAAAACAGTCCCAATGTTTTTAACTTTTTGAGATTTGAATTTATAGATAAATTTTTGAATGACTTATCAGTAAAGAGGCTTTGGAGAAAGCATGTGCAAAGAAATCAAAAAATGGATAAATTTCTTGCATGCTTGCATTGGCATTTTGATTTCACTTGATTGACATCTTTCTCAGCAGTTAGGGTAGGTAGGAGAGTGAATAATCTTGGTACTATGAGAATTTCTTTTAGAAATCTGTAGTTTTCATTTTCAACATAGATTCAGATTTCAATTTGGAGCATATACAACTTTTGGTTTTCAGCGGATGTAGGTTTGAAGTTACAATTGGAAAGTTGAGTTTGGGAGAAACCCAATGGATAGGTGTATGGTCTACTATGCTGCAAAATTTGTGACATGCTATGTAGAGAACTTCACCGTGGAAAGGATTCTCTTGCATAGTGGACTTCTTCACGCAGTGGATTTCATCGCGCAGTGGGCTAGCGTGCATGGGATGTTGTCACGCAGTGGATTTCGTCGTGCAATGGGTTGTCACACATGGGATGTTGTCGTGCATAGGATTATGTCACGCAATGGATTTCATCACGTAGTGGACTATTGCGTAGTGGGCTGTCATGCATGGGATGTTGTCAGGCAGTGGATTTCGTTGCGCATTGGATTTCATTGCACAGTGGATTTCGTTGTGCAGTGGATTTCGTCGCGCAGTGGATTTCATCGCGTAGTGGGTTGTCGTGCATAGGATTTTTCCATGCATAGGATGGTGTCACGCATAGGATGGTGTCATGCAAAGAATGTTATTGCACAGAGGATGATTTCATGCAAAGGTTTTTCATGTGCATAGGCTACAGGTCGTGCTGCGCAAATGACAGGTTTAGTGGTCAACTTCAAGATACTTTTCTGACCAACTAGAGAGGAATTTTGACAATCCCAAGAGGTTTTTGTTGAGGACAAACCAAGTAATAAAAAACTCTCTAATATTTGAAAAAAGTTTCATATTTTGGGATATTCGAAGGAATCTTTGAACCCTATTTTTCAGTTTTCATGATTTCCTGTCCGAGACATGTTTTTGAGACACGTATTTGGGCCAGCTGGAGATGAATTTCAAGAAATCGAGAGAGGTTTTTCTTTATAACGATCTTAAATAAATAAAAAAATTCTACGTTTCAGAAAATACTTTTTTATTAGTGATATAGGTTGTCATCGTTAATGCCTATTTTCCCAGTTTGTTGTGCAATCCGCTGTGTTTTTTGTTGTAGGTTATTGTTGCATAGATGACTTGTTGTACAAGGGTGACAGAGTGTCCAAGAGTGCACATGATTACTCATCACAACCATATGGTGTAATTTTGATCATGATCAATTATTGTAAAGGATATGACGGTTACAATTATGATTTGGCAAAGTCAGTTTTCTATTTTTAGTGAATCCGTTGAAGTTATTGTTCTCTTTCAAAGAAAATGATTCCATGATTCTAGGCGGGAGTAGTTCGACCCTACCAGCCAAGGGTGACATTAGTTTTCTATATATGGGGATAATTTTTATGTAAACAACAGGGTTGGTTGGCGAAATAGTGTAGACAATGACTATTGATTGTAGTTTGTTTTGTTCCGATTGAAACATAATGCAAAAGTGTTGAAGCTTTGATGAAAAGATTCTAATGGTGGCAGTCTGATGTATTGTATTATTTCTTTGTGTATGTTCTTTCCTATGCTCTTATATTCACATATGTAATTTATATCTAAATTGAAACGTGATTTCGAATCTAGAATTCACTGCACAATGCTCTAGATTCGTGCCATTTAGACGAATTGTGTTTATTCTAAGTTAACTCTAAATTCATCCCTAGAGGTGCTCCGAGTTGCTTCATGTGTTTTTCTCTCGCCACACACAACGATTTTTAACTGAAGACTGTTGCTCATTTAGCCTTTATTCTCTCGATTTCAGTCACTGAGTCATTTGTTTCTGTCGTTTTCTTAAATCAACTCCATTGCCCAATGGTACTTTCTCTCTTTCTTGCCTTACCATCCCTTTTAAAACAAAAATAAACTTGTCCTGTTGTAGAATATGACCTCTATGCATTTATTGATGAAATACTTGAGTTGTTACCAGTCATTAGACATATGAGGGAGCCCTCTCTGATCGTATAGGTCATAATACAATCTAAAGTTGGTTGAAACATTTACCTCGGGGATTTCTTTGATACAACCCAAAGAAATTACCGAGTGCTAACAGGATCCATCTCTGTAGCCATGGTAATCTGGAACAAGCCTCTACATATGAGATAATGTAGAATTTTTAGCTTCCACTCGAAGTAGTTATGAGGTCTGAGAAGTATTGTCGGTGAGTACTCCATCATTTTTTACTACATCTTCCTCATGAACATGGAAACAAAATTCTTATGCAATTTCTCCTATAAATCAAGGCTCTAATACCATGTGAATTTTTCAAAATGAACCTAGCTAGTAGAAAAATCACACAAATCTTGTGACAGAGAGAAGAGAGACAAGCTTGAGAGAAATAATGAATTCTATTAACTGAGTGAGTAATTGTAAAATTACACACGATATACTCTACATGGATAAGTGAATGTGCCATAGTAGTGATATAGATATATTTAGACACTCACTAACATAAACTGAAGTAATATGTCACCTAGTCCTATATAATTGATCCATGCAATCATCAGTTAACTGAGTCACACATGTGGAGGTGAGAGAAACATATGCATTCACAATATATGTTCCCTCTTGGCCACATGCATGATATATTCACCCTTTTGGTGATACAACTAAGGTTTCCATGCAACTATTGGTGATAAAACTAAGGTTTCCATGCATAAGTGTCCTCCACTAGTCTAACTAAGGTGTAAATGAATCTGAATTGAAGAGGGAATGTGCTCTACTGTGTAGGGGAATATTCTGAGGAGATAATATTCTCATTTATGTGATCTCACTCAACACTAGACTATCAACCTTAGGAAAATTATTACCTAGGTGAGTGTGTAATATCTCCAATAAAGACAACTCCATATACCCCTCAACAGAATGGAGTTGTAGAGCGGATGTATAGAACGATGATGGACATACATAGGAGTATGTTTGGTGGAGCCATTTTAGAGAATAATTTATAGGAAAGATAAGTTTCTACTGCAAGTTACTTGATTAACAGGTTTCCTGCATCATCTCTTGTGGATAAGGCCCTTATGGAGGTCCATATAGGAAAGAACCCCTCAGTACAACATCTTCGTGTTTTTATTTGTGAGGCATATGCTCATGTTCCTAAGGAGAATAAATCAAGTTTGGATAAAAAGGTAGTGAAATGTATATTCATTGGCTATGGTGTTGGTATGAAAGGGTACAAGATTTGGGATTCTCTTGATGGAAAATTTTTGTATTGCACGAATGTTTCTTTTAGAGAAGTTAAGTCTTCTCCCATAGTGGTGTATCCAGAAGGGGATGAGAAGAAGTCAATGGTTTTTTTACCACCAAAGACCAAGAAATTTGAGCTATAAAATGTTGACTTGGTGGTCAACACCTCCTTCCAGACTCATGACATGATTTAACAACCTCCCATGGATCTGTTAGATCTGGTAGTTATATCGAAAACTAATAGGTAAAAAAAATTGTTTAACAACAAATGTGGGACAACAATTGGTATCAGAGAGAAAGGTCATGGGTTTGAGTCCACTCAATTGGTGCCAAGTACCTTATTTTGTGGTGAGGGGGATATTTCTGACTTGGTGGTCAACACCTCTTTTAGGAATCATGACATGGTTTAAGAACCTCCCGTGGATCTGTTAATTTTGGCGGTTGTATCATAAACTAATAGGTCTACCTTTTGGTTTAATGGCAAATGTGGGACAACAAAAAATTGTAACAACCCCTCTGTTACTTCATATAAGTAAATGAGAAACAATAAGAGTTTTTTTTTTTTCTTTTTAACATTAATAAGCATCATTAGAACAAGTGAAACATGATGCAAACATACTTCAACAATACACATTCTATTTCATTCATCTCATTGCACAACTATATTTACATACAACTTCAATGTATTTACGATATGCCAAATCACATAACACCACATACAATGTCCACCCAACCAACCTGTTCTGCAAGGTTAGGACCTCCAAGACACATAATCAACGCTCAAGTCTAGGATTCATCTGATTGATTTTGACCATTTAAGGTCTCAAGTCTGGTGATTGTTTTGAGGAACAAGGAAGAATATAATGCCCATATCCAACTTAAATCTAGACTCAGGATTAATTATCAGTAAAGTACTAAATCATAACACAATTTAAATATTTAAATTCCCAAAATACTAGTCAATTTTTTCTTTCTTTAAATTTTATAATCACCATCAGTAACCATATTCTAGATAATGTTCCATATTCTTATGAAATCCATCATATAATTACTAGTCACAATTAACATATATCTCTCTTTTCCCAAGGAATTACAAGCATAAATCATTAATTAAAATTGAAACAACCTTCCAATGCAAGAATCAAGTAAGAATACATTATGAGTTAGCATACTTTATATATGTATAAATTGAAAGATAAAAGAAGAGAAGAGAGAAGCTATCTAACACTGAGAGGAGGCTGTAAACCTTCTATTTACTTTCTGAACCAAAAATATACTGAGGTAAAAACTAAAAAAAAAAATCGGATCCAATTTCTCTCCTGGGAGTAAAAAAACAAGGTATTCCCAGTGCCAAAGAAGAGGTGTGCAGAAGGACCTCTTGAAGTACAAATCTCACCAAAAACAATGTCAGGTGAACACAGAGACCAAACAAGGTACATAGGGGGCCTTAACTTCGAAAGAACGAAGCTCAGGAGAGACAATGAAACTACACAGTGAAATCGTAGTATGTGTGCAGGAGACCTCTTAAAGTCTAGAGGTCAGGAGGAAATCACACTGTGTGCACCATAGATTGAGTCATCTAAGTGACAAATCTCCATGAGGGATAACAAGGGTAATTCTCCAGGGGAGAATTCCTTTTTTTTAGGTTTGAGTGGACGAGATATAATCGAGAGGATTCAAAATCCCATAACCGATAGCTCAGAAAGGAGTAGCACACTTGATAAACCATGACACCTTTGAGCTTCATCACTTTGAAATATCTGAGTTATTTACTTTAAGAGAGCCTTGAAACCCGAAGTTGTGAAGTGAAACTAAACCGTATATCAGTGAGTGATTACTAGCCATTGGATCCTTAAGAGTTCGAAAATTCGTTGAGTTTGGTTCATAACTATAAAGAGTTAAGAAACCCCAAAGCTCCGAACTCTCAGAGTGAAGGAATGTTGTAGATTTTACGATCGATCATAGGATGTTAGATCTATGACCTTTCGTTCTTCAGAGGTTCGGTAATTCGAAACTTCAACAGAATTAGAGTCATGAAGTTAAAGGTTAAGGAACTCCTGAAGTCCAGAGTAAATCACATTCATCAGTTTATGGAAGGATGTGGACCATAGATCTCTGAGTTGTTCGGGAATCAACTCTCCGACTAAGTTAAGGTGCAGGTAATAAGGATTTATATAACCCTAAAATTCTGAAGTCCCAGAGTGAAGGAAAACTAGATATCAACTGTTAGATATCCAAGCCTTCATCCTTCATAGGTTCAGTAGTTCGACACTCTGGAGGAAATGAGTTGTTGTTTCAAAAAAGTGAGGAACTCCCAGAGTTCCGAATTCCAAAGCAAATGACTACCATTGATCTAAGGAGGAGTGTGAGTCATCATATATCTGAGCCCTTCCATGGTCCGATGATTCGGGTGAAAATTCTAAGGTTGTGTAAGTGGGGAAAAACCTCAAAGCCCAAAGTTCTGAAGTGGATATCCACCATACATTCTTGCATGAGGAGGATCTATGTGATCCATTCGATTAAGTTCTTAAAGTTAATGAAGGAAGGTGAAATATCAGGGTTAACCTACAAGTTCTGTTCAACTCATCTTATGACCGAATTTGACCGATAACACTCCGGGTGAACATGAGTGTTGAAGTTGAAAAACCTCTGGAGCACCAAAGTCCTAGAGCTCTTAATAGCGCCATTTTGGCCATCACTAAGTTCTAGCCCATGGTCACATGTATGACTTTATCAAGGAAAAAGGATAATGCACTACAGGTTAAAAGTCAATTTCAAGAGACTTTAATAGGATTCTCTCGGTCCCAAGAATTTTGAATTTAATTACAAATTAACACAGACATTCATGTTACATATACTTCATATTTATCAACATATTCGACAGAGAAAATCACGATATAAATTCAGATCTGACGAAATTCAACAAAGGTCCATACTAAAATGAAATTGAATTGACAAAAGCATTAACAAAAAAAAACAACACAAGTTTCATATCTAAAATGAAGTTCGACCTAGATCCCATCATACGAATTGATTTGGATTTAAATGAAATTAAACAAAGAACTCATAATATAATTTCGGGACTAACACCTTGGTTTACTAGTGAACAATGCATTGTTAAATTTCTAAATAATCTCAACTAAAGACTCTGATCATTCAAATTTAAATATAGATAAAATACAAATTTTAGAGCATATACTAGTAACTAGTCATAATATAGATTCAAATTTCACAATGAGGGTCAAGTCACCACAAATTTAGAGAGCAAAAAACGTCCGGAATTACAACGAAGATTTAAAATATAAGCACTGTAACTATTATCCATTTGGCAGAATTATAAATTAAATATAACTCTAAACTAATACTCGTCGACGACATTTATAACAATTGACATTCAGGATTTCTAGTGTTTCTACATTGGCCTTATCAGTCTAACATACAACTACACTAATGTTAAGAATAAAATTTAGAATATAAAAATACCATAACCAATGAATGTTGCATAATGAAGATGCCTTTCAGGTGTTGTGCTCCTTCCTTTCCTTCACTTTATAATCACAAAGAATTCATTGTTACCTCCCAGCCAATGCTAGGGGTACTCTTCTTCCCCCTTATCCCCCTGACCCACAAAGGGGACACACCCAAGAAACCAACAAAATAGCTCCAATACATTCCCTCACAAGGAAGAGCTTCCACTCTTTTTACAAGCTTGTTATCCCAACTCTCACAAGAAAAATTTGGCAGCATAACAATGCTCAGAAAAACAGATCCTCTTCCCTTCTCCAGAATTTTTTTTTATAGAAATTTCTCCACTGACACATGTCCTCATGCACAAATAATTAAATTTTTAGTAAATTTTAATTTGGGTTATTCACTCACACACTTGTCACATTCTCCCCAAGTTACACCAATATTTACCATTTTATTTTATTTAAAAAGGTCAAAATCCCTCACATTCCTCAATGTGTTCCTATTTTCACTTCTAGGTGTCCCTTTGTTCCCCATATTATCATTTAAGGAGTGTCTCCTAACTGTATCTTAGTTAGATTTTAATTAGGAGTCTTATTCTAGTTAGACTAGTGTAGTTTGACTCTAGATTCTATTCTATGTACAATCAACCTCTCAAGTTATTATTTATTTCTATTTAAAATTTCCTTTTTATTAAATTCATGCACACATGTGCATTTTATTCAATCTTTATATTTTTCCCACATTTTTTCTAGAATTAGATTTATCCCAAATTTAATATTTTAATTAGCCCCCAAGTTAAACTTAGACTTAGGCTTAGAATCTTGTTAGGATTTTCAACTAATAATCTTTTGTTTAATTAATTAGTTAATCCAACAAGGTCTAAATATTTCGATGTTTTTTAGGCCATCTAGATATATTGAGTTAAGTTTATTATGAAACATGCCTTTCAAGGAACACCTTCATGCTCCAAGGGTGCCACTCGCCTTAGAATTGTCTTGAAAGTTTTCTAAACCTTGGAGTCAACACTCCACTTGGTCGAACTTGTGAGAGAATAAGGGCTTCTAAGGAATAAGGAATCTACCTTATTGCATGCTCCTTATAAATCTTTGTGAGAAACTGTCTCAGTCCGCCCTCATGACATCATGGACCCTTAAAAATAGGTAATCGTTAACATACAGTTCAGAACATGGTGGGAGTTCTAACAGGATGTGACAGGGACGTTGTCACACCTCTCCCTCAAATGTTTGATTTCTTTGTGTGGCCCCTCTACTCCTTATGTGAGTCGGATTAACAAGCATCGTCAAACCTACATCCACTGAAAAAAACACTGTCAATTATTCCATATACATAAATCATACTATAATCAATCATATAGCATATTTGTGTGAAATGAAATACTCAATAGATATAATCCACTCCTTGACTCAATCTGGAGTCCAAGGGAATCCATCGATGCCCTCAACATCCTTAACCTGTCATGTGTCCTACACACTCAGGACGACTCGTCAAAAGAATCTGTCAATATATATATATACATCAATATAATCAATAAGACATAACACCTCAACATAATCATATATAACCCATAATCTGAATGAAATCCCAGAGTACCATACCAGGATCACTTGCAAGAAACTGTCCTCAAAGAATAAGTCAATAATAGTGTTCTCAGTAGAGGGGGATGTTACAAAATGAAAAATAAGTTCATGATGGACCTAGTAAGGAGGAGAGTTCAGAGAGTTCCAAAGAGGAGGGGAAAGCTCCACCTCAAGATTTAAAGAGGTCCTCTTGGAAAAGGAGGCAACCATATAGGTATAATTATATTCCATATAATTTTAAATGTATATTTTCTTTATTTAGTAACATCGATCATCCTAGAACAATCAAAGAGTGAATGGAGATGGAAGATAAAGATTACTAGAGATTTTCCATGGATGAGGAAATGGATGAACTTAGAAAGAATGATACATGGGAATTGGTCCTATTTCCTTATGGATGAAAACCCGTTGTATGTAAATGGATTGTAATATCCCCACTATAATCCCCATTTTAATTAATGCATAATGTGGATATGGATTTGGCTATGTCCAGGTGATGTAATATGTGAATGTATTTTTTGTTTTTAAATAAATATAATGTGATACCAACTGATGGGGGATATGGATAGAGATTAGCGTTGATTTTTCCACAAGAGAAGAGAGTTTCTAAGAGGGGTTGAATGGGGAAATTAATTATGGTTATTAATTCAACCCATTTTCCTTAATTTTATTATCATTGGGGATAACTTATATTTTTATTTTTTAGCGTATGAGAGCCTAATCATTAAACTCATGTAAGAGGGTGGGTGTGAGAGTCACATCTCTTAGTTATTGGAAAACATGGGTGGGGTTTTGAGTACAATCGGTTGGGGAAAGACTATAAGTCAAGAAAGTAATCCAAAATAGAGGAAATTTGTATGGGATGTTATAGGAATTTTTTTTTACACATTCAGTTTTACATGAGAATTAAGGAGGGAGAAGAGAAATATAACATTGGAGATTGAAAAAGACATCTTGGCGAATTTTGGAGCATGCAGGAGTGTATTGGAGTGCTTTGGAGCTAAATATTGAAGAGCAAGGTTGTTAGGATTTAAGAGTGAATTCTTGTGTGAGTTACACTATAACAACAAGTGTTTGTTGTTATTGTTGATAGTTTTCCTAGTAGTGAGTTCCCTCGAGTTCCTAGTAGAGAGATTCCCAGTTACCTGTGCCAGAGAAACCATGATAAACGAATGGGATTCCTGATGGAATGAGAGTAGTGAAGGGTTACATTCCTTGGGTTGGGCAGTTCAAGAGGAAGAGAGCTAGAGGAAATCCAGGATAGCTGTGGGAGAATACCAGTGGGTTGTTGGATATTGAGCTGTGAGTTGACTGTGAGAGACACCCTTTTCTTATGGATTCCTAGCACTATCTTGGGGGTGAATTGTTATTGATATTTGGCACAACAAGTCTACGATTGGGTGGAATGTCCTTCCCAATAATCTAGTTGCAGAACTATTTTAAAAAGATAACTGTTTATCTTTTTTCTCGTGTTAATTTATGAGTTTAACTGTTGTGCATTTTAATATGTGCATAAGAACATATTATATGTTGTCATGGTGAAATTATTATCTTCATTTACGTTTTTAACTAGTATGGACAATTGCTTGAGCTTGAATTTCATGTTGTTTGTAATTCAATATTTATATGTATTTGTTAATCAATTTTAGTAGTAATGGTAATGGATACCGGTGCAGTGCTTAGATCATCACATGCGCTGGGAATAATTGTCACACGCAGTAGGAATATCATTGCACGTGCATTGAATAGTTGTCACACGCAGTGAAAAAAGTGATGCATGTGCAGTTTGTCTCGATGAGGGCGTGACCCTCGTGATCATTTTTTGATGTCGTAGATGCACTTATTTATATGGTATCAAACAATAGTAAAAATTTGTGTATAATTTGTAGTTGATAAGCTACAGGAAATTTAGTTAGCAGAAAATTTTTGTATTTATGTGTATTTTCTACAAGTAATATTCTTCGGTTAAGCTAGGGGATGTTACAAAATTGTATCAGAGATTTTTGGTTCAACACTAAACTTGTATGGGACAGATATCAACATGAATTTGGTAAATTTGTCATCTCAACATGGATTTGTGTCAAATTTGGGGATAATGGTAAAATCTGAGTGAGGTTCCCAGGTTTCTAAGAAAACTCAAGTCAGAATTACAGTCAAAATGGTTGTTATGGAGGGGTCATTTCGACTTTCAAGTGACTGAATATGTCTTAGACAAAAAAGTTGACAATTTTCATGATGGTAGCGATGGCGCACAATGTGTGCTAAACATTTACACCACACAATGCAGAATTTTTGCTGCACTACATAAAAAAAGTTGTGTGCACTGGGTATTGGTGCACAATGTAAACATGTGTGCACACTAGATATTGATGTGCAGCATAAGATTTGCGTGCACTGGATATTTGTGCATGGTATAAAAATTTGTACGCACTGGATATTGTTGCATGGTATAAAAAATTGCACGCACTGGATATTGGTGCATGGTATACAAATTTGTGTGCACTAAATATTGGTGTGTGGTATAAAATTTATGCACACTAAATATTCATGCATGGTATAAAATTTATTTGCACTAGATATTGGTGCACGACATAAAAAAAATTGTGCACATTGGATATTGGTGCACGACATAAAAGTTGCACACACATTGGATATTGGTGCACGATATTTGTGCACATTGGATATTGGTGCACGATATTTGTGCGCATTGGATATTGGTGCACGACATAAAAGTTGTGCATTGGATATTGGTGCACATCATAATATTTTCATGTAGTGGATATTGGTGTGAGGTATAAAAATTTGTGCAAAATGAATATTAGTGATCAATATAAAATTTTCTCTCACTGAATATTGGTGCGCAACATAAAATTTGCACGCACTAGATATTGGTGTGTCATATAAAATGTTGTGCACACTAGATATTGGTGCATGACATAATATTCACACGCACTAGATATTGGTGCGTGGTATAAAAATTTGCAGTCCCTAAATATTGGTCTGCAATACATAGAGTCACATGTAATGGATATTGGTGTGTGGAATAAAACTTGTGTGAACTGAATATTGGTGTGTGGGATGTGTGCTAAATCTTGGCGTCGCACATTGTTGATATGGTGTGTGTTCAATATTGGTGCATAACACATAATTGATGTGTGTGGGGGCTTCAAAAACGAATAAGAAAAGGACACCACATAATAAAAATTGTCTTATAGTCTCAAAAAAATAAGTCTAGAGATAAAAACATATTTTGGCAATAACTAGAGAAAATTAATTCAAATTGAGATGAAAGTTATGTGTTTTCTCCACAGTGTCGAGGGATACAGAAGTGCCAAAGAGGGTCATTGGCCAATTATGTTCTTATTTTCCAGAAAATGCAAATTACATGTTTTTAAAGATCAAGGTCAAACTGAGTGGTAGGAGCACACTTAATATTGAAACTTGTACATAGTGTCAGAAAAGTAGACATGAAAGTAATTTGTGAAGGGATTGGTCAGATTCCAATGATTTGGAGTGGAGGTGCCAAAATAGGGAAAAATCCACTATTCTGGGCCACCTTCTAGGGATTTTTGGGATTTTCAGAGGAGCAAAAGGGTACCTAGATGGAAAATATGGAAAAAATGATTTACTTAACATTTTTTATACTCATCAAGCCAAAAAACTTTGGTTAGTGAAGTTTTTCCAAAAGTACGCAGTTTGGGAGATAACTAGTTTGGCTAAAAATTCTAACTCTAGAAAAAGGGATAAAAAAGGACAAAGTTGTCATTTCCAGATTGCTATAGTTTCTTACTGGAGCATCGGCTTGAAAATATGAGATTTGTTATGAAATCTATGCCATTATTTTTAATTATGTCTCATACCAAATTTTCCCTAATTACTAATGGATTTACTCCTACAGGTAACAAAATTTGGTGTCTTGGATTAATTGCACCAAAATGAAAAGTGTGCAAAAGGGGTGAATTAGAAATATTCAAATGACTATAAATTTTTTCTCATAGCTTATAATTAATAAAGGAAGTAGTAGCTAAAAATCTCTTGGATATGGAGATCCATGCATCAACCAAGTAAATTCATCTGGACAGTATAAGTTACAGTCAACACAAAATAAGATGACTATTGGCTGGGAAGCACAGTAGTTTGAAATAGTTTTTTGAACTCAATTTGGGTAGCATGACAATGGATGAGTATGAGAAAAGAATATTTGAATTGTTGAGGCATGTGGACTTCATAAAGGATGAGAAGGTCAAAATACAAAGTTTTCTAAGTGGGTTACCCTCCTTTAATAGTGACAAGATACAATATGATAACCACAAGAATTTGGAGAAGACCATAAAAAAAAAAATGTCTCTATGAGCAGAGCAGAGGGAGTTCAGTCTTCCAAAAATCCTGGAATGACAAGAAGAAAAAAAAATGGATCAAATACATAAAGGTTTTGATCCATGATTTTTCAAGAACCACTCCCAAGAAAATCAGAAAAGACAATCAACCTAAAATGAGCACAAGACAATAAATTCATTTGGGAAAAGGCCAATGAAGAAGCTTGTACAATGCTGGTGATGTGAGGGAAATAACTTATATATATATATATATATATATATATATATATATATATATATATNACAAATGTGAATGAATGAGGATTGTCCTAAAGATTCTGAAGGATAAAACAATTGAAGAGATGGGAGGAAACATGTCAAGGATTTATGCAACCTTGGACAACAAGCAAGAAGAGTATCAATCCCCCATGATTAAAGTGGAAGGTAAAATGGATAACCAACCCATAGAAATTTTAATTGATTATGGATCTAGCCATAGTTACATCAAATCTAACATTGTTTAAATATTTCACTTGCAAAGGAGTAAGCATGAGAAATGATGGTTAGTTCAGTTAGCCATAAGGGCTAAGAGAAAGATCCATGAGTTGGTTAAAGATTGTCCAATAGACATGAATGGACTCAAGACAAAGGTAGATGTGAACATTGTATCATTGGGTTAATATGGTTGTCTAATTGACATGGATTGGTTGGAAAAAACCCATGATGTCCTAGATTGTTAAAACAAGACAATAACTTGTCTTGATGAGGGAGGGAAGCAAGTCAAGATTCAAGGCATTTTGGGAGTTGTATTTGTTAGAGAAATTTCCTCCATGTAGCTAAAAATGAGTTTTAGCAAGGGATGTCAAATATTGTAGCCCATATGGAAGAGTAAACCATAGATAAAGTCGCAAGTATTGAAAACCATCCAGTCTTAAAGAATTTTGAAGATGCTTTTGGGGAAATCCCAGGATTTCCACCAAAGAGGGGAATTGACTTCTCTATTGATTTGGTGCCAAAAGTTTCCACAGTGCCTAAGACACCCTACATAATGGGCACACAAAAATTGAAAGAGTTGCAAATGCAGCTTGGAGAAATTTTGAAGAAGGAGTATATATTCCCAAGTGTGTCACCTTGGGGAGCCCCGATTCTTTTTGTAAAGAGTAAAGATGGAACCTTAAGTTTGTTTATTGATTTTAGATAGCTGAATAAGGTCACAATAAAGAACAAATATTCTTTTACAAGGATTTATGATCTTTTTAATCAACTGAAGGGTACAAGAATATTTTCCAATATTGACTTGATATCCGGTTATCATCAAGTGAGAATAAAAGAAGAGTATATCAACAAGACATCGTTCCAAGCAATATATAAGCATTATCAATTTACGGTAGTTCCTTTTGGGATATCAAATTCCCCTTCTATTTTCATGTACCTGCTGAATGGAGTGGCCAGGGAGTACTTCGACAAGTTTGTGATTGTTTTCTTAGATTATATACTCATCTATTCAAGGACATAAGAAGAGAATGAGCAACACTTAATAATGGTGATGCAAGTTTTGAAAGAGCACAAGTTGTATGCAAAACTAAGTAAGTGAATCTTTATCAAAAGAAGATTCACTACTTAGGGCATATCATATCAACAAATGGGATAGTAGTTAATCCTAAGAAGATAGAGGCCATTAGAGGCTGACCAAATGTGACAAATTTCAGATAATTTATGGGTTTTCTTGGTTATTACCGAATATTCTTAAAAGTGATTTCAAATATTGCAAGCCCAATCACTTCTTTGCAAAAGAAGGGAGTGAAATTTGAATGGACTTCCCAGTGTAAAGAAAGATTTCAACAACTGAAAGACATATTGACAAGTGCACCCATATTGAAGATTATAGATCCAAATCAAGATTTTGTAGTGTGCACATATTCATGTAAGGATAGGCTCAAGGGATTCCTCACTCAACAAGATTTTGTGGTGCGCTATGAGTCTAGAAAACTACAAGAGAATGAATGAAATTATGCTACACATGACTTGGAATTAGAAGTCATTGTTCATGCATTAAAAATGTGGAGACATTACCTTATGGGAAGAATATTTGAGTTAACATACCAGTATGGTCTAAAAGATTTGTTTGGACAACCAACATTAAATGCCAGAAAAACTAGATGGTTAGAATTGCTGAGTGAATATGAATTTGAAATTAAGCATATAAAAGGAAAATAAAATTATGTGGCTGATGAAATCAATAGTATACCTCATGAAAATCGTATTTAATCCATCAGTATGTTCAACACAATTTTAAAAGACAAAATTTTAGAGACTGCAAATTCAAATCAACAATTTATAAAAATAAAATATACATTACAACAAAGAATTTTAAAACAGGAAAAAAATTAATATGAGATGAAAGAGGATGTAATCCTCTTATACAAAGGAAAATATGTATGTGCCAAATTCAAGAGAGCTAAAAAATATATTTCTAAGGGAAATGCATAATGTGCCATATGTTCAACACCCAAGCTATCATAAGACAATTGTAGTTGTAAGAAGCCAATACTTTTGGGTAGGAATGAAGAAAGAAGTGGCTAATTACATAGCCACGTGTATATAATGCCAAAAGGTGAAGACAAAGAATAGACATCCAGCATGGTTTCTACAATGATTTCCCATTCCTAAGTGGAAATATGAAGTGCTTACAATTGATTTCATTACAAATCTTCACAGAACAGTGAAGAAACGTGATTCCATCATGGTGGTGGTAGATAAATTAACCAAGGAAACACATTTTTTTCCTGTGAAGAGAACACACAAGGAAACAAACATTGCAATGATGTACAGGAAGGAAGTTGCCATGCTACATAGAGTGCCTAAAACAATTGTTTTAGAGAGAGATCCAATGTTTTCATCTAATATTTGGAAATGTTTTTTCAAATGTTTTGGGACAAACTTAAATCTTAGTACAATTGTTGTGAGAAATCTTACCCTGTAGATAGGTTAAGCTCCCCTTAGCCAATTTTTCATCGGCTGAAACATAATAGAGAAAGTGGACACTAACATCCCTTGATCATGTCTATTCACACATAAAAATTAGAAGAGGGAAAAGGAAATAAGAGTGAACCTTCTTCGAAGGTTGTCCTCATTGCTCCTTGTTTCTCCAGTGTTGGATCCAGTCCTAGCTCAAACATGATCTCCCTGCACTTAGACAGAAAACTTTTCCACTTCTACTGCTTGCAAAAACTTAGATGAAAGCAAATTTGACTAAATGAAACAAGAATAAACATTCATGCGTAAATTAAATGAGACAGAAGTATGGGAATAGGCCAATATTATATTCATGAGAAACAATGTATAACACTTACAATCATGTGATGTTGAGCAAGCTTCCTCCAATGCTCCTCCTATCCAGCCCCTTTTGTGAACTTACATAATCCTATTGAACTATCTTTGAATGCCATAACAATAAAGGTTTGATAGTCTTCATAAATATCTCCTTTACCTTATAATTCACTCATTATATAGGATTTAGAGGCTTAACCACCATGGAGAAGATCACTCACTAGATCAACTAAATTGGGATCTCCAAGAATTTTAGGGAGAAAATATCCCTCAAGGATTTTAGGGAGAAGATATCTCTCAAGGATTTTAAGGAGGAAATATCTCTCAAGATCCATCAAATTAGGATTTTGGTTTTATAAAATCTCTCAACCATCCATGAGACTCTCAACTTCTCCTTGAGATTAGGAAACTAAATGTGAGGTTAATTCACACACTAAATTAATTTATTTTTTTCAAAAAAAATAAATAATATATATGCACATAGTATTTTTACCTTCATATGATAAATTTATCCTCCAACATGTTTAGGAATTATGACAAACACTCTCTCACTAAAGTGTGACAAATCCACACTTAGTAGTGTGGGAATTTGGTGTATAACAAATGCCCCCTAAAGTTTGAGGTTAGAGAAATTGATGGTCAAAACACTTTACAAAAGGATGTGCGCTAAGGGTTGTTTGAATAGGAGAGACATATGGAAGCTTGCATCACATCGACATGGTTGTAAGTGTCCATTATTTCTCATGAATATAAGTTTGGTCTATTCCCAAACTTTTGTCTCATTTAGTTTAGATATGAATTTTATGCTTGTTTCATTAGTTATATTTTCTTTCATCTAAATTTGTGCAAGTATTAGAAGAGTAATATTGTTTTTTCTAAGTGCGGGGAGATCATGATCGAGCTATGACTTAATCCAAGGCTGGAGAAACAAGGAACAATAAGGACTACCCCATTTTTTGGGCAGCGAGGTTTCTACAATCCATAGTCAGATGGGAAAACAAAGAGGACTGACATAATAATTGAAGACATGCTCAAAATGTATTTGATGGACCAACCATAAAAGTGGTAATATTATATTCACTTAGTAGAGTTTTCTTACAATAATGGGTATCAAACCTTATTAAAAGTGATCTCATTTGAAGCATTGTATGACTGGAAGAGTAATATAGTGGTGAGTTGGGATAACCAAGCAGACGTAGTTGTCATTGGGCCATATTTGTTGAGAGAAATATAAGAGAAGATGACAAATATAAAGAAAAATTTAAAGGTTTCCTATGACTGAAAGAAAGGTTATGAAGACAATAACCTAGTTTTTAGAGATTTTAAAGTGGGTGAACATGTTTTTCTAAAACTGAAAGAGAAAATAAGTTCACTAAGATTGGGTTGTTTCCCAAAGTTGGTAGAAATATATTGTAGGCCTTTTGAAATATTAGAGAAGATAGGCCTAGTTGCATAAATGATAACATTTTCTGCATCCATGATGTTATAGAAAGATTTTCCTCGCCCCATGCCAACTTGATCACAAGGCCTTTTCCATTTCCCTATGCAGACTTGAAGTCCCCTTTTTCAATTCCTAGAGCTAAAAAACATATTTTTTCACATATACACGCCTTAACAGCTATACAACATGCATGTACGCAGGTTGCACCATTACAACCCGCGTACATCGATTTTTTTTTCTCAAAATTAAAAAAAGGGTGTCGGTTTTCCATGTCGCGTCATGAGATCCATGATCCTTGACCTTCCATATACTAGAAACATTATGAATCGACCCTTCAATTCCATTTGAAGGCTATAAATGGGCCATATCCAAGCTGTGGAAAAGAGGAGAATAATTCATCTTCGAGAGAAAAGTTACTCTGGAGAAATTATTCACTTCATATTGAATCTGCATCCCTTTCTCCTTTTAAGTCTGAACACATTGGTCAGCCCCCAAGCTCTTTCCTATTTAATGGAGAACCTCATTGTCTCTCTTATATGAGATTTCCTTTGGTGGAGGATTGAAGTGGTGGAGGCCCAGCTGGAAGGGACTTAGTTTCTCGGTTCTGAATCTTCTGACACAGAAGTTTGTCATTCATACACTTATGTTGATTACATTTTAATAGAAATACTCTTTTCTCATCCAATTAATGTCTCGTAAATATTTGAATTGTTATTCGATGGGAATATTTGTTATGAATATTGATGGATTATGCTATTATATGTGATAACTTTATATATTATCACTATATTCTTGTGTATCTTGGTTGTTGATGACAAGGTGCATATGTATAGCTTTGAGTCAAGCACTCAATGATGGACTTCATTGAACATTTGGACGAGGTAGGATATTTATCTTGTCTTCATAGCATGTTTGTTTATATAACATACTGCAGATTATAGTTGATTTATGTAGTCATTTATGTCTGTTGTGGTTTACCCCATTCCATAGATTTATATTCCTTGTAATAGAATTGACGACCATATTGGGGATTGAATCTTCTTTTTGGGGTTCGTAGTGTTTTTCTCCTTTGATTGCTCTTAGTTATCTTGATTTTTTTGTCGTCTGACTGCTTGAGAACCTTTTTTCACTTGGAGTCTGAGTTTCTTGGCCTTCTCCTTAACCTAGTATTGTTTCAATAACATATACGTGGGGTTTCCCTTGAAAGACACATACATACGCGAGTTGTCATTCTGCAAGGGGCATATATATGTGGTTTTCTCCTAAACAGTTGCATACATAAACCTTGTTTGCTTGATTTTTGAGTTTGGTGTTTGATCGGTAAGTTTTGATGGTTGCTGAGTCTTCTTGGGTCTCTTTTATAACTGCTAAATTCTTGCAGCCTTTCTTTATCATCATTTTTGTTTCATTTTTTGTCCTTGCACTTTGGGCTAGGTGTTTTCTTCTTGATATCCTACTTGGTTTGTCTCTTTTTGCTTACAATAGGGTTTATATATCAATTTGTGGTTCAATCCTTGCATTTTTATTTCCTTTATATTGAAAAATACAAAAATATACATTTTTCATTATGTCATTTTGATCTTTTGGGTTTTTATCATTGATCTTGATACATGTATGGAAAGATTGCATCTTATTTGAAATTGTAGAATTGAATTGAAAATTCAATTTTGAAAAGCTTATCATTTATTAAGAATTGAAGTTAGGACTTTGCATTATATTCATCTTCATTTCTTTTACTTGTTGAGTCATAACATTATCAGTTTCACGACCACATCTTTTGATTAAACAAATCCACTAAAAGTAACATTGATAAATTTAAAATCGATTAGAAACGATTTTATTTTTCAGGGTGCACAAACTATCTTAATATTTAGAGCCTTGGAATAAGATTTTGTGAGTAAACTTCTCCAAGGCTATTAAAATCAACATATGTGTATGACTAAGTGAGTGGTGAAATACATTGTATAATTGGTGACATCAGGAGGCTCCGCTCACACCGTAGTTAATTACGAGGTCACGCGAAGTCAGTTGATGAGATATCCCTCCAATACCTTCTTAGCATCAGAGATATTTCTAGGGATCTATTCGTATATGGGGGTCTTGCTAGTACCTTTACCTCTATGAGAGGTGGTTATTTAGATATTTCGGGCTTTGTTACCCTTCCCATATGGTAGACCTGATTTATGATTGTTCGCATGTGCATTGGTTATATCGTGGTGGCTTAGTTACTTGACATAGGTAGCCACATAGGTTACTTGCATGGGTTATTTTGTAGGTACCCTGAGTCAGATAAGGGTCGACATCACACAACCTTTATGGATGATTACCTATCTGGGAGGATCTGATCGACTACATTGTTAATCCCACGAGGTCCCTTATAACTGATTTTGATACCTCCAATATTTTAAAGGGAGTCTTAGGCCCCTCTTGGGTGAGGCATACCCACTTTATTGAGGGAGGCCCCTTTTCAGCCACTATATCCTATTTGTGTTCATTGGTATTTTTTGATTTACTTTGGTATACTCTTTGATTATTAGTTTTCCTTGGGATTTTGTATTGCATCATGATTTTTCATTGTTATGGTTAGTGGAGCCATGTGACTCCCTCAAATAGCGTTACCCAACCCATCATATTTTCTCATTCCATGGGCACAAGTCCTTTTGTATTTCTGAGTGGTATGTTGAATCATGATACTCAGTCAATATATTGGGCCTCTAATATGTTTTCTCATGGTATGCCAGACACATCTTCACACTTGCCATCCTCTGTCTTGTCTCTTTATGTGAATCCTATTTTTGGGTCTGGGGGCATGATGCCTCCTTATTCTCCCTTTTCATTTGGTGGGAGTCATATCCCTCAACCAACTCTTACAGTAGGAGGTTGGAATATTCCTTTATATAGATCCAATCCTAGCTTCAATTTTCTAGGAGCAAGTGCTCAAATGGGTAGTCATTCTACTCATAACATCTCTTCCACCTATCCTTATTCCTCTATGTCAGTTCCTACAAACACCTTTCCCATGGAAGATCTCCATATTTCCTCTGGTGTTTCATTTGGGGGTAGTTAGTTTTACAGTATGGGAAACCCCCTTCATGGATTTCCTTCGTCTAGGGGAAACATATATCCTCACCTAAGTAACCCTTGTCATGTTGCTTTCTCTTCGCAAGTGGATTCCTCGATGGCGATGCCCTTAAAACCCTTTATGAATTAGTTTGGAGGAGGATACTTTCCTACTAGACATGCCCATGGTGTATACTAGAACCCTTCCTAACCTGTAATTTATCAAAACCAGTCTTTCCGAGAAACTTGGTCTAAAATGTCACAACCAACTAGCACCACCAGTCCAATCACTGCAAGTCATACTATCATTATATCACCAATCTCTGCTAGTCATGTTGGATATTGGTCAACAACCTCTGCAAGTCATGTTAAAGACATGCAACCAACTGCTGCAAGTCAAGTTGGGGAAATAATTCTAATCATTGTTGGTCACACTACACAAACATCACCAACCTCTACTAGTCATGCTGAGGATTCATCACCAACCTATGCTAGTCATGTTGGGGATTCATCGCCAATCGCTGCAAGTCATGTTGGAGAATTCCCATTGAATTGGAAATATTTTGGTTTTCCCAAGATTGAGTTAGTTATATGGGAGTTGCTAACTTTCAATAGAATTCCTGCACGGGAGCCTTGGCCTCCCCCATTATATGTTCCTTAGAACAACATCCTCTGAGTCTTGGTTAAGCTCTTTTCTGACTCTATTAAAAAGTGAAAAGATTGTCGAGTGAACACTTGTAAATTGGATTTGAAAGAATGTCTATTTGGTGTAATTTTAACCCTTTTTCAGACCAAGTAGACTAATTTTGAAAAAGGAACACTCTAGTCACTACTAGCTAGAAGAGTTCTCCTGGGTATTGTTTTGTACTTTTTCGGGCCTATGGGACTAAATTTATGAAAAAGGACATTCTTTGGAGTTAAGTTGTAATTGCATCTCATTCTATTTCTTGCAGTATTGAGCCTATTGTCAGTTCTCTCTTTCGCATTATAAGCCTATTATCTCAATAGTTTGCATCATCATCCAAGGAGAGCCTTGTTTATATCCTTTGCATCTTGACACCTTGTACCCTACGATAAAACATTCCCCTGAGTGTCCATATCCTTCATGCACCTCCTTGCATTTACCATAGGCATGTTCCATTGTTGAAACTAGTTTCTTACTTGCGACAATCGTTTCCTCCTCTATATCATAGCATTCATTTGTCTATGAAAAAAAAAAAAAAAAGACGGGAGGGAAAACAATATTATCTCATGTTGGCAGCAGTCATGTCACCTTTGAAAATATCACAAAATTTTGAGTCCACTTGTCATCCAAAGTTTGGGTTTAGCATGAACTTAGGAATCTAAGCTCATTACTTAGAGTCTACTCCTCTGACTGGTTAATATTCTAGTCCATATGGAGAGATTTATTGGTGCCTCCTGCATCACAAAGTTTCATCATTGAGTCTATGCTGCTAGAGTCTTCCATATGTCTCATGCTCTTTTCAAAAGGATGTTTATCAGCCTTTGTCAGCCATTTCTCAGAACTCTTGACTTTTCATGTCAGCCATACCCTCAGTGTGTCTCATATATACATGAATTTGTAGTCCTATCGTGCACCCTAGTCCTAATTTCATTATGGGTAGGTAACCTTGAACCCAACAGTCGACATTTTCTCATTAGTCACTGACTGGGGGGTTTCCCTTGCATTCGAAAACAAGAAATATATTCACACATTGGGATTCATGCAGTGTCTTGGATGTCATTATCTTTATTGGTGGTTTCCTCTATTGTTTTAGTAGTTTTCATTATTGACTGTTATTCAAAGGGTCTTTTTCATGCATTACTTACATCTGGTGCATGCGAAAGACACACAAGGTCATTGGTTCATGAACATGTCCTTCGTTCGAGTTCCTCCAAATCATCAAGCTACTAGTTTATACCTCGTGATAACTGATGAGAGAATCCTTAATGATATCCTTTCAATGGGTCTCCTTCCATCGACTTCATATCATCTATTATCGAAATGAGACCTAGATTCCTATGAGTACATCAGTGGTAGGTTATATCGCCATCAACAGTTGGGAATAAATCAATGTCTCCTGACCGATGGATTCTTTAAGTGTTCGAACTCAACTCCTTTATTCACATGATGTAGACTTGCACCTTTGGTGGATCATGTAGAATACTTGAAGATATCAGTTCATAGTCGCAGCTTTCCTGAGTTGTTGCTATCATTCACTGGACTAGTACCTATATGACTTTAGTGATCGTAGGAGAATAGATTATACTTCATTGTATATAGATATCTCTAGACTGGTTTTCACTGGGCCTTGTTCATGAATATGATATCCTATGGCATGTATCTACCATTGTATTGACTATTCATGGCCATGAATAATTGTTTGGTATATTTCCACATGGATCTGCAATGTAATTCAAATTGGTAGCCACATGTACAAATTCATTATGGATTGTAACATTCTTATGAGAAACTAGTTCATCCAACTGGGTCTCCATTACTCCACTTCTGGGAATTATAATGTATTTCTACCATCACAGATACTCCTTTGACCTCACACATCAGGGGGCATCTGTTATAGAAATATTTTCCTCACCCCATGCAAACTTTCTTAGAAGGACTTTTCCATTTCCCTATGCAGACTTCAAGTCCCTTTTTGCAATTCCCAGAGCTAAAAAACATATTTTTTCATATATACGAGCCCTAACATCTATACAACATGCGTATACACATGTTTCACCATTATATCCCACATACATCAAGTTTTGTGCCCAAAATTAAAAAATGGTGTCGTGTTTCCATGTCACGTCACGAGATCCATGATCCTTGACCTTCCATATACTGGAAACGTTTCGACTCATCCCTTCAGTTCCATTTGAAGACTATAAATGGGCCATATCCAAGATGTGGAAAAGATGATAAGAATTCAACTTTGAAAGAAAAGTTAATCTGGAGAAATTATTCACTTCATATTGATTCTGCATCCCTTTGTCCTTTTAAGTCTGAACACATTGTTCATCCCCCAAGCTCTTCCCTATTTAATGGAGAACCTCATTGTCTCTCTTATATAATCTTTCCTTTAGTAGAGGATTGAACTGGTGGAGGCCCAACTAGAAGGGACTTAGTTTCTCGGTTTTGAACGTCCCGACATAGAATTTTGTCATTCATACACTTCTATTGATTACATTTTAATAGAAATACTATTTTCTCGTCCAATTAATGTCTCGCCAATAATTGAATTGTTATTCCATGGGCATATTTGTTATGAATATTGATGGATTATTCTATTATATGTGGTAAATTTATATATTATAACCATATGCTTGCATATCTTGGTTGTTGAGGACAAGTTGCAAATGTATAACTTTGAATCAAGTGCTCAATGGTGGACTTCATCAAACCTATGGATGAGGTAGGATCTTTATCTTGTGTTGTTAACATGTTTGTCTATATAGCATACTTCAGATTAGAGTTGATTTCTACAATCATTTCCATTTATTGTGGTTTACCCCATGCCATAGAGTGATTTCTCTCGTAACACATGAGAGTGCATAATTTTTTTCATGTGTCATTACTAAATAAATACGTTTCTGACTCTAACCACATAATTGGTTGCATTATGATCTAGGTGTGTTATAACCCTAATTTGCTCCATACATGCATACCTGGCACTTGGCCCTCTTACTTGCTATTTTTGCCAAACCATCATTGAGTTTCTCTTCTTAAAAACTCATTTTTTGAAGATGTATGCACTCTACACCAATACTTCCCACGTACATATTCTTGTTGCACCATCACAACTAACGTACATATGCTAGTTGCACCATTACAACCCGCATATACTTGCAAAAGTTGCAAGGAATTCGTTGAGATTACGGGCTATTGGGTAGTTTCCCAACTAATTCACTGCCTATATCCCATCACCCGACCGAATAACCATCCTTTTCCCATAGAAAAGGAGGTGTTGGGGTCTCATTTCAAATATAATCATAAGAACCATGAAACTCTACCCATTTCACATCCCCTCCTTGCCCCAAGCATTTGCAGCCTTGTTGTGAGAATTCCCTCAGAATTCCTCATTCTTCCCTTTTCCTCCATCATAACCCAATCAATTGTCCAAGAACAAGGTTGAGAGGAGAAAGATACATGGAGGTGTACTTGGAGCTTGATGAAGAGGATCCCAGACCAGGTTCGAGGAGCAGTAGCCGACTTTGGTTGTAAGTAATCATTGTATTATCTATTGATTAAGGTTGGTTGTCATTGATGTCAACCCTTGAAGAAAGACTCATAGCACAAAGGTTTGGGTAATGGACCCAATAGTGTTTTATGTAAATATGACTCATTATTGTTTTGTCATGGTTGATAAGAAGTAAATATGGATGAACTCCAAAGTGGTCTCCTTATGGTGAAAGCCCTCACGGGAAGATGCTTTGTGGAGTAAGAGAACCCATCCTTAATTGTGGAATAATTAGATGAAGGAAAGTGAATTTGTTAGGGAAAATATCCTAGATGGATAGTTCTTTTCATGTCATTTCTGGTGGTATGTGGAATGTCACATAATTTCTCACGGTTAGAGAGTTATGGCCATGAGAAGTTGGAGACCCCAGGTTTGGGTAATGGACCCAAGTTTTTTTATGGGTAACAGTATGAGTTATGATATATCTTCAGATAATACTATTCTATATGGATAGTACATGTCATTCCATTTCTGGTGGTATGTAGAAAGTCACATAACTCCTCACGGTTTGAGAGTTATGGCCTTACGAAGTTGAAGGACCCTCATATGTCATCTAGAAGCCCCAAAAGGTCAAAGTAATCAAAGTGGTTTAAGAGATTTTAAAAGGTAACTAACAAAGTGAAGTGATGAGTGTATTATA
>SNQJ01S0031198.1:84404-142905 GCA_010110895.2 Picea sitchensis
TGGTTGATGCACTTGTTTATGGTATAGGTTGATTACAGGTTGGTGCATGGTTGATGCACTTGTTTATGGTATAGGTTGATTACAGGTTGATGCATGGTTCAGATTTATTGGTACAATTTTATAGTGGTATATCTCACAGTGATAGTGTGACAGTGGTTCCATCATTCTACTTCTACTTCAGGGTGGCAGGATGGGGCAAGGACAGGTGGTCGTAGCCACCTTCCGGTTGTAGCTGGAGAACATTGGGGGTTGTAGCCTCCTTCTGGTTGTAGCCAAAGATTTGGGGAGTTGGAGCTTCCCTCAGGTTGTAGCCTGAGAAACTAGGGGGTTGGAGCCTCCTTCCAATTGCAGCTAGAAAACAAAGGAATTTGGTGCTTCCAATGAATGTAATTCTTCAAGACATATAAGAAAAAGCATTCCATGGTTTTATCCTGATTTGGGTTTCCACGTAAAACACTGGTGTACTGTGTATGTGTGTGATTATTTATTTATTACTACTCATTATTGGATAATAATTCTACATTGATATAACATTTGAAGAAAAAGGATTATAATTACATTATTACTTATTCACCCCCCCTCTCAGTAATCCAACATTATCAATGAAAGAAGTACTTTTCCTGTCCCAATAACATGATGTGTCGAATGATTGCATTTTGATTTATGTTTTTATTCTAAAATATGACCCTTATTTATGTATGAAATGTGTGCTTTTAGTTCTCTGTTTATCTGTTTTTGAATGCAGGACAACCTTTGGGAAGAGGTTTGCAGTCAGCAGAGCTATCAAGCACGAGAGGATCTAGATCGGACACAGAGTAAAGGTACAGTTACTGGATCCTTTTTATTTTACTTTTCTTGAATGAGTCAGGGGTATGTTTAGGGTAGTTAGAGAAGTAGGAAACTTTTAAACAGTTATTGATCTGCCTACATTGTAAACCTTAGTGTAGCCATAGGGGGGTTTTACCACTAGTAGAACTGGCGACCATACTGGGAAAGCCTCTAGGGTTTTAGGGTTTTTTTTGGGTGTTTAATTGGTTTTATACCTTTTTTGAGTTTCTTTCTAAGGCTGCTAGTTCTTTCAAGGGGTCCAGTCACCTTTTGGTGCCATACTAGTTCTCCCTGCCTTGTCATTCTATCTATTTGTTTTCTTTTTTCAAGAAATACAAATGTGTACACGACATGCTATGGGTCAACACACGTACATACACGCCCTGATTTATAGACATCCCGAGTACATACACAAGATTTTTAAGCATTAGTAGTGTACCTGTGTCAAGAATTTTTATTTTAAGAAGAGGTAGTCAACCTCTTCCCTGATTGAAGTTTTACTTCTCAGGGTTTCTTGATTAAGTGCAATGTCTCTAGTTTTTACAATTGAAGCTTGGGTTGGATGTCATTTTTTTTATCTTTTTAAAGATTTCTTGTGTTTACTTCGAAACGGTTTTAGGCAAGTCTTTGAGTCTTTGATCAACCTGTTTGGTGTCTTTAGTGACTCCCTGCAATCTGTAGTGGGACAGAGGTTAGTTTCATTCTTGTCTTGTTTTTCACTTTTTCCCCTTTCGCTTGCTTTAAAGAAAAAGAAAAAGAATTTATTTCAAGTTTCTTGTTTAAAGAATTTAAAAAAAAATAGAAAAATAGAAAAATAGTTAGGGTTTAGTTATTTTACTTGAAAAGAAAAAGGAGTTCAATTTTTTAAGTTCTTTTACTAATTTCTTAGAACTTAAGTAGCTTGTAGTCGAGTGAAATTCCATTTTAGGTTTTCTTTTAAAAGATATTGAAAAAGTTAGTTCTGAAAAGTTGGTTAAAGAGTTAGTTGCAAATCTTTATTGTTAACTAGAATTAATTTGTCTTTTAGTTTCATTTATTTCTCCTTCTTCGTCTCCCATACACATCACTAGTTTCACTGCCATTTCCTTGAGTTACAACAAGCCATTTAAAATGAACGCTAATTAAAATCAATTAGACTTTATGTTTGTAGGGTCACTCAACTAGTTTAGGCTAGAGCCCTGAATTAGGTTGGAGAGGAAAGTCTTCAAGGCTTATAAACAAACATTGGAGTCAAAGCTAGGGAGTGTAAAAGTCCAGTAAACGTGAAAGTTATCTGAGACCCCCCTCTAACACAGGGGTTAAAAACGAGGTTGTGTAAGGAAAGGTAGCGGAGATAACCCCTCTAAAGTCAGACCAAACATAGTGGGGAACGCATATTGAGGACTTGTCCTGGGATACTGTCATTTTCATTTTCCTATTGAGCTTCATGGACCTCAAATCTGTTCGAGATCCTCAGTTGTCTTCCAGACCACTTGATTTCGATACCCTCTATAGGTTTCAGGCTTGTTACCCTTCTCATTGAAGTCCACTCGACTGTCAATTGTACCTACCTGGTGATTGTTCACAAGCTGGCAACTTAGTTGCATTTATTATAGGAACTTACATAGGTGACTGCGGGGGTATACCGCAGTACCTAGGGAAGACATTGGGCCATGCTTTGCAGAGTATACCTAGAGGGTGCTTCCATTTTCGAGTTGCACTTGCACTATTAAGTTTCTCTAGTGTTCGCTGGCGTAACTATTCTTCCAACTAAATAGTGGTTTTCTTTATTTATCTTTTAGGAACTTTTCTAGTGTGTTCTTGTTTCAAAACCTTAGTAAAATCCTTACTGTGTCATTGATATTTTCCTAAAGTGGAATATCAAGAGCTCCATTGGTCGTGAAGGCTTCAAGGTCTATTGTTGGTTGCATTAGAGCCACCGCCGCCACCGTTACAACGAAGACTTGACCAACAAGGGTTATACGAAGTGACCATGCCACAAGAAACTGTGCTCAAGCCATCTCCAAGAGGAGAGAACTCGAATTTGGAGGAACTCACTGTTACTAACCTTGGAGAAGAAGCTGTCGGGCCGGCTAACCCTCCGATCACTGACTTGTCGATGCAAATATTGGTACATTTTGTCCCTCCAAGGGTAACACCTCACGAGCATCAAATAGACTTTCAAGCAACTATGGAAGCAAATGTTTCTACTTCGTCAGGGAGTTCTCATACTCCGTCAATGGCTTCCACCACAGGGGGTGTTCCACCTCCTAACTCACCTTCGCCTGTCCAAACCACAATGGTCTCAACCACCTCTACTTTGGGTACTAGTCCAATACTGTCAGTTGCGGTGACCACTGCTATGTTCACACAGATTGCAATGGGCCCTCCGTTTTCATACGAAATGTCCAACTTTGATACGAACTTCATCCTTACCTACTCCACCCTATAGAACATGGGTCTGGGGGAAAGGAGCTCTAATGATCCCTTGCAAGGGTCTATGGGGGGTACCTCAACCTCCTATAATGCTATCTGTTATGGTGGGGATCATACCCCCCCTCCATCTCCTTCACTCGGTGGTGCTTCCAGCCACCTGTCGGGTTGAATATGAGCTACAACTTGTTTGGAGAAGGCAGTATAGGACTATCTTCTTACACCACACCGGTGGGTTCAATGTCATTCTCTTTGTTTGGTGCATTTGGTAATAACGCCTTTTCTTCAGCTGCCATCTTGGCCGGGGGAAACCCTCATTTTGGACAACAGAATCCTATGCAGGGTACTATTCCTTCATAGGGGGAAAAAATAGGAGTCTTCTCCTCACAAGGACTCTGGAAGCCATGGCAGGGTTCAGTTCCCTCGTCGGGGATGTCGATCGGGGGAAACCCCTTCCATGGTAAATGAAACCCCAGGAAAGGCTCTGTAGCGATGCCCGTCGGATCGGCAGGGGTCAACCCCTTCCAGAATATTTGGAACACAATGCAAAGATCAATCCCCACCCATCCTTCGACGTCTAATTATGGGAATCAATCGATGATGTCCCGACAAATGCAGTATCCATACGTTGGTCAAGGCCATGGTCTTTACCAGAACCCTAGCCAGCAACCCAACTTTTACTTGCAACCTGGTTCGAGTCAAACTCCAGGCTCCATTTTTCCTGTACATAGTACTTAGCCCAAGCTATTGTTTCTAACAACATTAAATATGCCATACTTGTGAAGGTTTCTCAATGACCCGATTTGTCATGATCCGCATTGGCCTCCCATGCCGACTAAGTTTCCCTCCGATAGTACAAAGTTCGAGGGAAATCCTGGCGAAGACCCAGGTGATCATGTAACAAATTTCCACCTATGGTGCTCATCAAACTCACTGCGAGATGACTCCATACAGTTGCGCCTGTTTCAAAACACTCTTATTAGGGGTGCCAGGAAATGGTACATTGATCTCGACTGCTCAAGATACTCTTACTTTAGTGATTTGGCAATGGTTTTCTTGAACCATTTCCAACTACCTATGAGATATGATGTCGAAACTGAATTCTTGGCCAAATTTGAGCAGACAAAAGCCAATCATATCTCGAATCACATATGAGAATGACGATGATGGAAGAGTTTGATAAAGGTACAGGTCCCACTGACTTTCCTGTTGGTTGGTACCTCAATTATCCAAGGACGTTGCAACGTTGGGAGTGTTTTCAGAGGAGGAGGCGATAATGAGAGAAGAACAACTCGAACTGATACACTCTCACTCTGTCTTACTCTATGATATTTTTTTAGATGCACCACAGTCCATCCTTGACAAGGCCAGACACAAGTCTAGACCACATGTTGATGGTATAGTTGGTTCAACACAAGCAAAGTCCACTGATCAACTGTCAAGTCAATTGCAAAAATTCTCGATACATCAAATAATGACCAACTAAACCCCTTGTTCGGTTGTTCCCCATGCCTAGACATCATATGTACACAGTGTGCAGACAATGAACCCAAAGGCCAACCAACAACCTGAAGGGAAGAAAAAACAATGAAACAAGAAGGGTAAGGGGGATAAGAAACCCAACAACAATGATGGCGGGGGAAACACAGAGAAGAGAAATTCGAAGTATCCATGTAATCTTTGCACGAAGGACCATCTGACTCACCTATGCCCTCGACTTGTGGAGGCCCAAAATTTATTGGAGTAGTAGCAACTTGCTATGTTAACGAACCCATTCCCACATGGGAAAAATATGACTCGGGCCTCTTCAAGCGCGGATGGGGGCAGCCAAGGACACCCTCCATCTTCTAGTAACCCTTTGGCCATGAACATTTATATGATGAAAGGTGATGCTTATATATAGACTAGAGAACACAATTACAAAATGACAAAATCTATCGAGAAGTGTAAGGAATCCACAAACCCAATAGTCCAAATCGAGAAGACATTGGGAGAAACAATGACACGCATCCCAAAATTGGCATTCAAGAAATCTTCCCATAATCCTAATGCGAGGGCGGCCCAAATTTACTCTATGGTAAAGGATTTGTCACAAACCCCTTGCGCGATGTCTGCTTTGGAAGTCCTTCAGCGCTTCCCTTCGTAGAGAAAGTCTCTGTTGTTTTCTTTTGGATTAGTCGAGACTCATAATACAGAAAAGATCATTTTTGATATGATCGACTTGAAACCTCATCTCCCTTACCACATCACATTTCAGATAGTAGTGGCTCACCCCAAAAAATATTTTACTCGAAATATATTCCGTACAGTGGTTGATGAGGGTGCCTTGACTTGCGTGATGTTGTTGCATGTTGGAAGTACATTGGACAACCTATTTTGTCTTCATCACCTACTCTTCTTACTACTTTCGATGGTCGTTCTTTTCACATCGGGGCCCAATCGTGACCATTGATCAATTGTCCTTCTCCTAGCCTGACCCTTCATCAGGGGCATCCATGGTCTCGATTATTGACAACCCTCAACCCGACGTTGTCAATGTGGGGGTTGGTTTGTGCCCACCTTTGATGGGTAATTTTGATTACCCACCTCCCTCCGACGATGTCAAGATGATATTAGTTGTCCCCGACCATCCTAGGGCTCAAATATTTCAAGTGTCATCGTTCCGTATGACTTACTTTAATGATATATGGACTCTTCCTTCCCCATCAGCTTCGATGGAAGGGACAGGGCATCCTAGCATGGCCATTCCCTTGTCCATGGAAAAATTTGCATACAATATTGTCTAGCAAGATTTGACCAACCCTGATCCGACTCCTGCACAGGAGTTAGTTCCAGTACTTGAGCCTATTTGGGCTCAAGGTTCCCTCGCCAATACTAATTATTTAGACTTGGTCTTGCCCTCAGATGAGGCAATTCTTGAGGCATTGACTAGTTCAGATAGACCTTGGGATGATCTTCATCACATATCATATTTTCTCCCAGAGTTAAGAAAAATAGAGGCAGGTGAATTTGTGTTGACTATGACTGGAGACAGGTCTTGTCCTGTTAATCCTCTGGCTACACATGCAGTTTATGCTGAGGGTAATATGGAAAGTATCGCCGAAACGTTACCTATAGATATCTCCAGAAACCCTTGCGTCATGGAAAATGTCTTCGTCGGAGTGGATTTGTCCCCCGAGGAGATTAAAATCTACATAGATTTATTTAAGGAATTCCACGACGTTTTTTCCTGGTCTTACGAGGAAATTCTAGGCATTGATCCAAGAATCGTTGAACATGAAATAACAACTTACCCTAACGCCAAGTCGGTCTGACAAAAACTTTGTTCGGTGAATCCTCATAAAGCAGTAGAGATTAAGGTTGAAGTAGAAAAACTGCTCAAGGTAGGATTTATATACCCCATACAACTAACAGAATGGGTGTCAAATCCTATTTTGGTTAACAAAAAGTAGGGTACGATTCGCGTGTGTAGGGAATTCCATGATTTGAACAAGGCTTGTACAAAGGATAATTTCCCCACCCCATTCATTGACCAAATCATCGATGAATGTGCAGGCTGTGAGGTCTTTTCATTCATGGATGGTTTTTCTGGATATAACCAGATTCATATAAAGCCCGAAGACCAACATAAAAAAACTTTTATCTATCTGTGGGGATTTCTGGGTGGAACTAGTATGCATCCTAGACTAGAAATTCAAAGTTCTCAGGAAAAAATCCATAGGGATGGTAAAGGTTCAATGGACCTGCTACAATCCTGAATATGCAACATGGGAACATGAAGAAACTATGTGAGAGGAATACCCACAAGTTTTTACCAATTTTGAAGAAAATTAAAAATTCAAAATGCAAGACTCCATTTTTGGGCAGCTAGAGTTTTAGAAATAGATCTAATAATTTTGGTCAGTGGTGGTCACCTATGCTGACATAACTGATAAAATAATAGTGCTTTCCAATGGAATGAGAAAAGTGAAGGGGGCACAATCCTTAGGTCACCAGGTTGAGAGAAATATGAGATTTTGGTTGGGATTGTTGTTGGAAGGTAAACAAATTGCATATTTTTCCTTTCTTTTCTGAATATTGTAATGTGATGTAAATTTGTATATGTATTCAACATCATTTTGTGCACTAAGGAAAGTGCACAATTTTAGGGGATGGGGAATGTAACATCCCCACTATAATCCAAAATTTAATTAATACATAATGTAGATAGAAATGTGGTTATGGCCAAGAGATGTAATATGTGAATGTATTTTCTTTTTTTAAATAAATAAAATGTGATACCAACTACTAGGGGATATGGAAAGAGATGGGGGATGATTTTTTCACAAGAGAAGAGAGTGTCTAAGAGAGGTCCATGGGGTAAATTAATTATGGGTATTAATTCAACCCATTTTTCTTAGATTTATTATCATTGGGGATAACTTCTATTTTTCTATTTGAGTGTACGAGATCTCAATCATTAAATTCATTGAGGAGAGTGGGTGTAAGAGTCACATCCCTTAGTTATTGGGAAGCATGGGTGGGGGGATAAGTAAAATAGGTTTTGGAAAGAGTGTAAGTCAATAAAGTAAGCCAAAATAGAGTAAATTAATATGGGAAGTTAAATGAATTTTTTTTACACATTCAATTTTACATGAGCAAGAAGGAGGGATCACAGAAAGAGATAATTGGAAATAGAGCAAGAATATTGTGTGAATTATGTAGCATGTTGGAGTGTATTTAAGTGCTTTGGAGTTGAATATTGAAGATCCAAATTATCAGGCCCGATGAGTGAACTCTTGTGTGAGTTGCACTGTAACAACAAGTGTTTGTTGTTGTTTCTAGTTGTTTTCCTGGTAATGAGTTCCCTCAAGTTCCAAGTAGAGATATTCTTGGTTACCTATGCCAGAGAGACCCTGATAAATGAAGGGGATGCCCAGTGGACTACGAGAAGTGAAGGGGTACATTCCTTCGGTTGGGAAGGTCAAGAGGAAGAGAGAAGGAGAAAATTCAGGATATCTGTAGGAGAATACTAGTGGGTTGTGGGATATTGAGATATGACTAGACTGTGAGAGACACGCTTTTCTTGTGGATTCCTAGCCCCAACTTGGGGGTGACTTGTTGTTGATATTTTTCACAAGAAGTCTCTAGTTGGATGGAATTTTCTTCCCAAGCAACTAGTTGCACAAATATTTTAAAAAGATAATTGTTTATTTGTTTTCCCTTGTTAATTTATGAGTTTGACTATTGTGTATTTTACTCTATGCATAAGAATAGATAATATGTTGTTGTGGTGAAATTATTAGCTCTATTTACGTTTTTAACTAGTATGGAAAATTTCTTCAACATGAATGTCATGTTTTTGTAATTTGAGGTTTAAATGTATTTGTTAATTTATTTTAGTATTAATGGTAATGGATTATGATGTGGTGCTCATATCGTCGCACACACTGGGAATAGTTGTCGTGCACAATACAAATCCTATTGTGCACGCACTGTGAATAATTGTCGCATGTAGTACAAATAATGATGTGCATGTGGTTTGTCTTAGTGAGGGTGTTACCTTCATGATCATTTTTTAATTTCGTAGATGCATTTATTTATAGGGTATCAGAAAATAGTTAAGTATATGTATAATTCATAGTTAATAAGCTAGATGAAATTTAGTTAGCAGAGAATTTTCATATTTAAGTGTATTTTCCACAAGTAATGTTCTTCGGTTAAGCTAGGGGATGCTACATGGGTGTTCAAAAGAAATATATTTTTAGATAGAAATTTTGAAAAAAATAGTGCAAGGTTGTTTGAATAAATACATTCCCAAGTCGAGGAGATGGACTTTGGTGATATATTTTCCCCAATTACTAAGATAACATCTATTTGGTTCTTATTATTGGCACAGGGGCAGACCCAGGGTTCAATGCTACAACAACGCACCAACAAAGCCCTAACTACCGACCCTTTTGGAAACACCTGCGAAGCAGATGAAGTCTCACCTGAGGTAGAGGTGGGGGTGGTTGCAGGACTCAGGTGTCTGAAGCCTTAGCTGGGACACAGATCAATGATTGGAATACTTAACAGATCACTCAACATTTAACATTCATCAATATCCAGTTCTTAGTTATAGCGCAGACAAACCCTAATTATAGAGCATCGTAGTATCCAACTAGATATAGCATCTAACAACACTAAGCATGATGAAATAGATCAGGTATTAATAGATTCAACACTAAGCATATGTATATAAGTCAGATCTAACATCCATATACATCATTAAGCACAAAGCATCAATAGATCTATCTATCTATAGAAAAGCACTAAGAACATTAGCACATCAACACATTACACAAAGTAGATCAACACAGCATATACGTGGTTCAGCCCCACCCTGGGGATACGTCCACCAACTCTTATTCTCTTCTATTATATTTTGTTAATCAGTTACATGCACAAAGCTCAAAACCCTACTCTGCATAGGACAAGATATATGCGTGCACCTTGCTAGATCCTCCTTCCCTGAGATAGGATACAACACTAAGCCTTCTACAGTCACTTGCACTTAGATCTGCAAGCTTCACATAGTATGCACAGAGCACTTTAAAATCCTTTGATCACATAGATCAATCACTAGCAATTAGCGCATTGGCCTAACATCACATAGATGCCTATCCTTACATTGCCTAGACGTTTATTTATACTTTACAAAATATGCCTAAACATGGGTAAACGCATGGGCCAACATCCCCATACCTGTTACATAATCCCAAATCCCAAAAAGGACCCAAAAAGCGACCGAGATCCCATGATGTATTCTTCGTCTTGTGATCCGCCTTCGACAGGTTGTCGAAGTCCCAAAATAGGTCAAACTTGACCAAGGATGTCCCAAAACTTGGTCAAGGGCCAACAGGCCCCCAACACTCACCTGTGACTCGTCCAGAGTCACTCTAGTATGGGTAGTTTTGCTTCAAAATCCTCAAGCGTGGCTCAAGCTACTTCGACTTGTTATTGTGCCACAACATATTGTTTAGTGAACTCTTGGATGACTATGTCGTTGAAAGGTCCCTCCAGGCGCTATTCAGCTTTAGTGACAACCTGTTCGAGTTCTACTCCTCAGCCTTCGACCTCTGTGAAAAATTGGTAAGCCTTATCTTGTACAGGTTGGAGCCTCTGAGTTACTTCCATAGCTCTGCTCTGGATAGTGTGGATCTGTTGTTGGGTGGTGCGTTGCCCTTGGGATTGCTTCATTCTTTCCATAGCTAACATGGGCTTCAACTGTGCATGTATTGTCTCTGCTTCTTGCTTTGTTTCCTAGAGCTGTGACTCCAGTGCCTGCAATTCTAGGTTTTCAGTGAGTTTCTCATACGTCTAGGCACTGCAATTACTCAGCTGCTTGCATTCCATGGCAAGGGCCTTTATTCTTTAAACTGTGCTCCGGGTGGTTGCTTCTCTTTGATCCCTTACATCCTGTGGAGTCTCGAGCATTGTGCGAAGCTCTAAGTCTGTTATGCATTGTTGTAGTTGATGGATAGCTTCTGCGAGCTTCTCTACTTGTTGCGTGACTCGATCCTCTGCCTTTATTTCTAAGACTATCATAGAGCGAAGTACTCTACTGACCGCTTCTTTCACTTCGAGTTTCTCTGCAGGTAACTATTCTTTTCCTTGCTACATTTGTACTTTTTCTTCATCGAACTTCACTTGGAGAGCAATATTTTCCTGTTCTGCAATGTTTCATTGTTTTATGATTATGCCTTGCACTTGCTTCAAGGCATGGGTGGCTTGTTCTATTTCTTCTTTTGTTCGTCGAAGCTGAGCTTCGACTATATCATCTAGTTGGTGGAGTTGGGTTGGATCATCTCCAAACTCTGGTTCTCCTGATGGAAGGGGTGCAGTGGAGACTGAGTGGCTGGACTGAAGGGCCTGTTGTAACCCTCATATTTTGACTCCAATTCTATCATACATTTCTTCCTGCTTGGCTTCTTGTTTCTCTGTTATTTCCAATGAAGTGTCATTCAGGGCTGCTATGATGAAGTCTAAATCATAGGAGGTGAGGACAGTCTGCATCTTGGTCATGGTGTATTTTGATTTATTCTGGGAAGAAGGTTTAGGGGGGGAAACCTTTCTCTTCCTCAAGGGATCAACCTCATCTTTGGGTGGTGTTACTTCGCCTGGCTTCTATTCAGCTTCTACTTCGTCATCACCCCCTCAGTCAAGTGACACTGAAGCAGTCTTTCCTGAGGTATTGCTTAAATTTTGGACCTCCTCAGTCTTCTTGGTTGTATTTTTTTCTTTATGAGTGTCCTCTAGGCTGTCAAGATCAGATATCTCTGTAGGGTTGGCGGGGATAAGGAGGTCAATGGACCATTCCTTAGTGATCTCCTCAAGTTCTTCTTCTATAAATTTATAATATGACTAGAGCTGCTCTTTATGTTCATGTACTCGCGCTGTAATTTAGATGAAGTGTCGACCTGTGCTGAACTTCATCAGGGGTCAGAACCTTTGTAAGGTGTTTGGAGTCATGCGAGACTCAGCTTTGATGGCTCTCTTTAGCTAGAGGTAATATGTATGAAACACAGCATTCAACTTCCACTGTTTGTTCATATCATTTGAATACCAAAGGGTAGCGAACTTCGTAGCAAGCGGTTTGAATGGCTCTATGTTTGGGAAGGTCACACCTTCTGGCATCTCCCAGGAAACAAATGCAATGGGGATCAGGAGCCAGCTGAAATGAAATTCATAACCCTGATTTTGTGCTTCTCAACAGTCTAGTTCCAATTGATTAACTAGGTACTTTGACTAGTTGATCTGTAGGCCTTTCGTGCACTTCCCTATGAGGTCAACGACAAAGCCAATGACCTGCGTAGGTCGGTTCTACCTTACTAAATTTCCAGCTATCATTTGACATGCTAGGCACATTACAACACTCTATATGGAAGCTACCTTGTAGCCTCTTGTTCCCTTCTCCACATCACCATACGTATCCTTGATCTTCTGTGCCAGTGCATGATCTGCGGGTTTTCTTGGATAAAAATCCTGTGAATCAAGTCCTTGCATACTCAGTCCTGTGATCCTATGGATCAGCATTGGGGAAACTGTAATACGACGGTCTATCCATAAGTAGCCGCCATGGTAACATGACAGTAGAAGATTGATACATGCGTTGACTTCCTGGTGTCTTCCGAAGTGTGGGATATTCATGACATTCAGTAGGGTGGAATGCATGAAGTTCATTGTTCATGGCTGGGGAATTATCTTTGAATTCTTCCCCTTCGTTCAAGTTAGGTACTTGTAGGGGCCGAGCATACCATAGATCTTGCGATCTCTGAGGTTGAATTCATTGAACCTCAATGCTGTGATCTTATCCTACTTTGCGAGAACTACGCGTATCCCCTTCAGGAGGTACACAGTGACCATGGTGTACTCAAAATATCTTGGCACACTATCACGATTCACCGTCCCAGCCATAGGCAGGATGTAATCGGGCAATATGCTTGGAATCAACTTTGCATTTGATAGGTTGTCTTTATGCTTGGTTCTCTTTTCCACTGAGGGTCAGGATGATCCGGCTCTGTGAGCAGTCAATGGAGAGGCCTGCAATCCTCTCATCGATGATGCTTTTATACCTACAAACATCAAAATTACACGTTCAGTCATGAGGTCGATGAGAACTTCTTCAACTACTTTCTCTCTAGCGTTGAACTCGTCCGACATACATGCTCGAGGTTGGAAATCTCGAGTTCAAGGAGTAATTTAGACACAGCAATGGGGTAGAGGAAAATAACACAATAATCACTGTGTAAAATCAATGAGTCTGTAGGATCAAATGCACAGTTAGAAAAATTTTTCTCGGTGCATGGTGCGATGAGATAAATAGATAACTTGGCAATGAATCTCTTGCAATGGGTGAGAAGCCTTCATTAACTTTGTTCTGTCCATTATAGCACAGTCGAATGGTCTGGTGGCGAACCATAAATGCCTTTCTACCCATTTAGAGGGTCAGTCGAACAATTATATTTTTCCCAACGACTATATTGCTTCACTCTGGCGAAGTTCCATGTGGCGTTGTTCTGTTATCCCGACGAAGCTCCAATTTTGCAAATTTTCCCTCTGTGAAGTTCCCTCTGGAACCTTCTGTAACTTTTCGATCTTAGCTCTCTTCTTACTTAGCTTTTTGGCCTTCTTTCCAGTGAGCTTCATCTCGATATTACTTTTTCCATTTTGATTCTTATTTGCGTTTGGCATAGTTACTTCGCATTGTTGAGATTCTTTCCTACGATTTGAGGATGATACTTCTTCTTTATATGGAATAGGTACTGCAATCTTCTGTGGGTCTTCTAGTGTTCTTTCATTTTTGACATCCATTTCTCTGGTTTTATATAGCTTCAATCTGTTGTTTTGTTATTCAATCAAGTGTGTGATCCTTCTAGTCATGAAATCTTTTAACCCTTGTTTCTTCTACTCTAAAACTTCTTCTTCCTCCTTCCTTCTGGCCTGATCTCTTTCAATCCAAGGTTTTCCTAGTAACATGGTAAACGAGGCATTGTTCTCAATGAATTTAACAATATTGAAATCCTTCTCTGTTGAAGTCCCATTGGAATTCATAGGTATCTAGGTGAGCTTTCCAAATAGGTCTATCAGCTTTCCTCTAAATAGTCTTATTCCTCCCAAGGAAGGAGTCATAGTAGGCTTCCCTAAAAGTTTCCAAGTTCTTTCTATCATGATATTCACCTGTGTTTCCTCATCTAGAACATAGTCAATGTCGAAGTCTCCTATTCTTGCTTCTATGCATGCTTTTTGTTTGAATATCACTGATAAGCTGATATGTCGATGGTCATTCAGGGTGCCTTTTATCTGTAGCAATACTTTCTCTAATTCTTTCTGGGGTTCTGCCATAATCGTAGTTTCTAGATCTGCCTTAGGGTTTTCTTGTTTCATGTTCATTCCTTCAAGCTTAACAATCATTCTAGGGAAATCCAATACTTCATGGTCCATAGATTTGCAATAGAGGAAACTAGGTTTTCTACTAGGGCATTCCTTAGCCACATGTCCCTGTCTTCTTCAACTGTAACAAAGGGTTAATCCTCTCTTTCTCTTAAAAGATTCCCATCCTTTCCTGAACTGCGCACTAGGATCATGGTAGCTAACCTGCAAAAAATTCTTTCTAGGATCCTACATCCATTTGTTAGTCCAAACATTCTTTCTATACATAGGTATAACATATTTTTCACTATTCTTATCAGATCTATGCATGTCAAATCTTATTTCTTCTATAAATGCCCTAGTTTTCAAGCTAGGACAAAATCTATCAAACATACCTAGATCCATACCGTTGAAACAAAAATTTCCACTTATCTTACTTCTGCAAAGCACAAAGATTTCAGATTTAGAACTTTTTACTGTTCTTACCTCTATCAGAGTACAAATCTTCCAGATCTTACCTCTTTTCTTCAGATCTGGCCTCTTTTCTTGGCACAAATCTTCACAGGTCAAGTGGAATTCTGCACACTAGGGCAACAGATCTAGACATGGAGCTTTGGAGCATAAATTACTCCTAGTTTTTATTGAATATACTCAAAGGTATCCCTAGGAAGAGGCTTTGTGAATATGTATAAAATTTGTTCTTTTGTCCCAATGTACACAAACTTGATATTCTTTTCTTTGACTTGTTCTCATAGAAAGTGTAACCTAATATAAATATGTTTGGTCTTGGAATGCGTCATTGTATTCTTGGAGATTCTTATAGCACTGTTGTTTTCATGGAGTATTAGAATGGGATCATCATATCACACATGTATGTATTGAAGGGTTTGCTTCATCCATAGAATTTGAGTAGAAAATATTGGTGTTGCAATATATTATTCTTCTATTTTGGATAAGGATACTCAAGATTGCTTGTTTCTCAACCAGGACACAAAGCAATCACCTAAGTAGAAATTTTCTCCACTTGTACTTCTTTTGTCATAAATACTTCCTTCCCAATCTGAATCCATGTATGTGACCATAGTAAACTCATTTCCTTTTGGATACCATAGCCCAAAATCTATTGTTCCTTTAAGATATATGAAGATCCTTTTCACTTCTAGAACATGGGTTTCCTTTGGTGCAAATTGAAATCTCGTGACTTGTCCAACTGCTTTCATTACATTTACTCTTGAAGTTGTCACATCGAGTAGACTACCAATCATTTATATGTAGATTCTTTTATCCACTTCTTTATATTTATTATCTTTTCTCAACTTGCAATCGGTAACCATAGGAGTACGCATAGGTTTATAGTCTTCCATTTTGAACTTATTTAGCATTTCCTTAATGTACTTAGTTTGGAAATTGAAAATTTCTCTATCTAGATGAGATATCTGGAGTCCTAAGAAGAAATTCAACTCCCTGAGTAGGGACAACTCAAATTCATTATGCATATCCTTGGAAAACTTTTGACTCAATCTATCATTATCACTTCCAAAGATGATGTCATCAACATACACTTCTATAATAATACTACTACTTTGATCCACTTTTATGTAGAGGTTACTATCTACATTTCCCCTTATGAATCGTTGTTGTTGTAAGTACCTATCGAATCTTGAGTACCAAGCTGTTGGAGCTTGCTTAAGTCCATACATATATTTCTTCAATCTCCAAACACAGTCTTCATTTTCTGATAGTAGAAACCCTTGTGGTTGTTCTATGTGGAATTCTTCTTCTAATTCTCCATTTAAAAAATTGATTTTATGTCCATATGATACACTTTGATCCTTTTGGAGCATGCATAAGCCAAAAAAAATTTGATTGCTTCCATTCTGGCCACACGAGCAAAGGTTTCTTCAAAATCTATTCCTTCAACTTGAGCATATCCTTTGCACACTAGTCTTTCTTTGTTTCTAGCTACCTTTCCATATTCATCTAACTTGTTTCTGAAGAACAATTTTTTCCAATTCACATTTTTTTCCTTTGGTCTTGGAACTAGTTCCCATGTCTCATTCTTCTCTATTTTATTTAGTTCTTCTTCCATAGCCTTGATCCAATGTTCATCATTTCTAGCTTCCTCAAAGTTACTTGGTTCAAATGTGCACAATAATGAAAAATGTTTTTTTTCAGGTGTATGTGCTTGATTTCTTATTTTGGATTCTACTTCAACACTTCTATCTCCAATGATTTATTCTAGTGGATGATTCTTCTGAACCTGATGGTTAGGTGTTCTTGAAGGTTTCTAAAAATCTTGTTTGTTGTTTTCGCCTTGTTATGATTTTGGTTTCTTCTCTTCTTGTTCTTGTTCTTCTTCCTTTTATTCTTTCTTTAGTTATTCATTTTCTTGTTCTTCAAGGATGGTTGAATTTCTTCTTTCCTTCTTGGTCTTCACCAAGTTTGTTTCATCAAATTTTACATTGATGCTTTCCACTATATTGTTGAGCCTTAAATTGTAACACTTGTATGCTTTGTTTTTTCATGAGTACCCAATAAATATGTCTTCATCCACCCGGGAGTCAAATTTCCCAATCTTCTTGTCTTCCATTTTTATGTAACACTTTCTTCCAAGGACTCTAAAGTGCTCTACATTGGTCGATATTCCTTTCCATAACTCATATGAAGTATTGTCACTATTACTTCTGATCAATCCTTTGTTCAATATATGAATGAATGTATGCATTGCTTGTCCCTAAAATATATCACTTGGCTTGGATTCAGTCAATGTGATTCTGGCCATTTCATGTACAGTTTTTTTTTTCCCTTTAAGAAAATCCATTTTGTTGAGGTGTTCTAGATGTTGAGAATTGTCTTTTTATTCCCTGTTCTTCACTTAAATCCATGAATTCATTTGAATTAAACTCACCTCCAATATCCAATCTTAAGAATTTGATTTTCAAATCAGTTTCATTTTCAACCAGTTCCTTGAAAACCCTAAAACATTCGAAAGATTCTCACTTTTTCTTGAGGAGGCAAACCCAGGTCATTATGGTGTAGTCATCAATGAGTAGCATGAAGTATCGTTCACCATATAATAATTTTTTCTAGTGGGCCCACATAAATCATTGTGTACAATCTCCAATTGTTTTTTCGCAGAGTATTCCTTTGTAGTAAATTCAACTTTTGTTTGTTTCCCATGCTGACAATGCTTGTACATAGTATTCATTGGCTTTGTAATTTATGGAATTTCTCTTACAAATTGTTTCTTATTGATATTGACTATATTATCAAAGTGCATATGGCCCATTCTCTTATTCCAAATCCAAATTTCATCTTTGTTTCACAAACAACATATTTCATCTTCAATCTAATTCAATATGTACATGTTGTTTGGAGTCCTTGTCTTTGTTTCCACTAGTCTTCCTGATTCCTCTCTCCTTATTTCACATTTTATTCCACAACATCTTTGTTTCCAAGATTGAGTATGCCTTTTCGTATAATTTTGGCTGATTTATCATTTCCAAACGTGACAGACCCATCTTTTTCTTTATTTAATGTTACACATTTGGTTTTGTCTCCAATCATATTCTTTGAGCATCCACTGTCGATATACCAATGGATACTTCTCTTTTGGGTTTGTAAGGAAAACCCACATTCCTTGACCTTCAAACATTCTTGATTCCTTTTCCAAGTTCTCTATTTTTCCCCTATATAATTGAAAGGAATATTCCTAGCTTCCCTTGAAGAAACTATCAAATCATTTCTGCAATTTCTATCTATGTGTCCAAAATTGTGACATTTGTAGCATTCAATTTCATAAACTAAAGCACCAATAATTTTGTATGTTCTTTGAAACACCTCATCAGACTTTCCAGGATAATTGCCTTCATAATGATTCTTGGTATTTTCATAACTACTTTTGTTCTAGGTGTTTCTACCCTTTGCATAGGCTCTACAATTTATGGCTTTATGCCCAAAATTATTGTAATAATAACAAAAGCCAAGAGAAATGTTTTGGTACCTATGTATGGGTGGTATTCTATTTGTTGTTGTTCTTCTGAAATCACAATATTCATCTTGGGTCTTCTTCACTATTGGTTGTTGACTCCATGTTCCTATGAATGCATGATCTTCTTCGTGATTCTTCTTTATCTATGGTTTATGTATGTCATTCTTTAGAGTCTTTCATTCATCTTTCTTTATGGAACCCTTGATAATATATTCATAACTTCTTTGATTTGATTCATTTCCTGTCATCATATAGCTTTAACCCTCATCAGTATTATTTTGTTTGTATCCAAGTCCAAACTTGTCATAGAAAGGTTTTTGAATGTAGATAGTTCCATCCAGTATTTTGGTGGTATTGCAAAAATTTAGTTGGATGTCCTTCTTCTATAGTTCCTTTCTTAGTGAGACTATTTTAGCTTCATATTATCTGTTATTTTATTATTTTCTTCAATTTGTCTCTTAAGTGTTTCCTCAATCACTTTGGATTCTTCCAAATGAATATTTATATCTATGATAGTTTGCTTAGCTTCTTCAGAATTTTTGCTAGGGTTCTGGAATCCTTCATTTAGTTTACTTAACTCTTCTTTGAGAGACTTTTTTTTCTTCCTTACTATTCTTAGATCACTTAAGGCACTCATCAATTCTACCTCAAGATTCACTTCTCCTTCTTCTTTATAGTCTTCTTCATGTTTTTCAATAGTTTCCTCTTGAGTCTCTAATGGCATGAAGAATAATCTTCTTGATTCACTGTCACTATCATCATCTTCATCATATGAGGAATTATCATCTTTTGAATACATGCTTTTCTTTTTCAAAAATATTCCTTTGTTTCTTTCCTTGTCTCCTTTTTGATATTTATTTTCTTTCTTAGGTACTTATTCTTCAACAATATATGGACCCATTTCATAAGGACATTTGAAAGAAAAATGTCTGACTTTACAACATTTAAATCATTTGAAAGGAACCTTACCTTTGTACTTTCTAGTTCCTCTTTTCAACTTTCTCACAAAGTTGGCTTCTTCTCCATTGTTTGAATCATCACTATTGTTGGAGTAGGGTTTTGACCTTGGTTTGTTCTTTCATGTCTTCTTGGAGGATTTGAAAGATACTTCCCTTCTGGATGGATTTTCATGTTTTGTTCTCATTTCATATGCTATAAGTATTTCATGTAATTCATCCATGCTCAATGTAGCCAAATCTTGTATTTCTTCTAGAGCTGATATTTTAGGTTCAAATCTCATTGGGAGTGATCTCAATATGTTTTGCACAATAACTAAATTTCATCAAATTGGAGAAAATAAGTTGCAATATCTTCATATTCTTTCATTCTCATGTGTTCAAATTGTTCTCTATAAGTCTAAAACTTGGCCCCTTTGAATTTAGCATCTCCTTCATAAACATTCTTGAGCTTGTCCTAGATTTCCTTCACAGAATCACAATGCATAACTTTAACAAATTATGAAACTATTATACCACTTTGAATGGAATTCATAGCCTTTGAATTGTATTCACTGATATTTTTCCCAACATTATTTGTTGGGGGGGAATCTGGTGCAATGTATTCATTTACTACAGTTTTCTAAATATCAAATCCTCGTGCCTGTAAAAATTCTCTCATTCTTATGCTTCAAAAACAATATTTTTTCTCATCAAACAATGGTCTTCCATTTTTGTTAAATTATCCTTGCTTATCCATGATCTTCCTTCCAATGGTTAGGTTGTTCCTGAAGGAACCTGCTCTGATACCAACTGTTAGAATATTCACCAATATTGAGAGGGGGGGAGAATCAATATTGAACACTTTTTACCATTGTTAACTTTAAGCACATCATGTAAACATAAAAAATTAACAATGTCATTCATCATCACAAAAACCATAAAACTAACACAATGATTTTTACATGAAAACCTAAATGGGGGAAAACCACATAATACTTCTCTTATATTACATTAAGATTACATTCATAGGAAGCACCAACTTCCAAGATTATCTAACACCAACTGGAAGGAGGCACCAACCCCCTGATTTACATGAACTAACTTGAAGTAAGCTCTAACTCCCTGATTTACCAACACAGCGTAGAAGGAGGCACCAACCCCCTGGCTTTACCAAATCCTACTGGAAGAAATCACCCTCTCCCTGAAGCACATGCACCAACCTGCTGAATTAAGACACCAATATTCTCAAATCAGCACCAACTCAATAAGCTATCACCAATCCAATATCTTCATACACAAAGTACTTTTGACTTCACCTGCATGCTTCATTTTGTAGAAAATCCTTCAAACCCTAGAAAGCCTCGTAGTGTAAATGTGTTGACCTGCACAGAATAGATATAGCTAAACAATGATACACACATTTGCAGAGAGAATTGGAAAAAGAAGAAAAAGAAGAAGGAGATAAAGAATGGAAGAATTCTCATTAACCGTATTCCACACTCAAAGAGTGAATAATTTACAATATATATAGGATACATGAGTAATTAATGAGCCATAGTGGTGTTCTAGAGTGATCTGGACACACACCAGCAGTTACGGGAGTAAATTGTCACCTAGTCTAGTCTCTCAAGCAGTTACGGGAGTGAACTTCCACCTAGCTGAGTTAACTAGTCGACTAGTCTTCAGTTAACTGACTGAACAAAGAGTAGTGAGTTGGTGATGATCTCAATGTTGCATGGTGATAAAACCAATGCAACATCTAAACTCAACTCAACTAGTCAAACTGAAGTGTCAACTGAAAGAGAATATTCTCCAGGTGGAATTCAAGTAACTGATCAACAAAGAGTAGTGAGTTGATTCAATGTTGCATGGTGATAAAACCAATGCAACATCTAAGTAAAACTCAACTCAACTAGTCAAACTGAAGTGTCAACCTAAAGAGAAGCCTCCTAGAATATTCTCCAGGTGGAATATTCTCCCCTAAAATATAGGAGACTGGATAATGACTAATTATGACTAATAAAAAAGGAATAACCTTAGGAAAAATAAATCCTATGTGTGTCTGAAGTAAATCCAATACCCCCCCTAAACATCACTATGGTGAAAATAAAGAATGGGTCCTAGCTACGAGGCCATGTTAGGCACCCAAATACAAAAGATACACTCAACTAAATGAGGAAAGAGGGAAAACCTCAGGGGAACAAAACCCCCCCTCAAATTACAATGCATAAAATAAAAAATGATAAGGAACAAGAGGCAATTGCTAAGAAACCATGTCCTTCACTCCAAGAAGAGATCGCAACTATGCAAGTTTGTTCTCATTGACGATTTTGTTGAAGATGTAGATGTCTTCACGGATTTGATGAAGTATATGCACCATTGAGATGTCCAAACATATCCACTTTATCTTCTTGTAATGAATAATATCCAAATAAAGTTTGGATGAAATTTTGAAAACCGTGCGGCCGTTTCCAAAAAAAGGCTAAAATTTTGTTGATTTTAAAACGATCACAACTTCACTTTCAGACTCATTTTCGGACAATTTTTTTTTTGAAATTGGATATTTTCCCAAGAGGAATTAAAATATCCAATTTTTTTTTCTGCAAATGTTTCTCGGAAAATATCAAAATGGTGTCTGATGTGCGGGGCTCCCTTTTTGATTCCTGAGATGCATGCATGGTGCATGCAAAAGTGTCTGCTTGTGACTCTTGAGATGCATGTCATATATCTTCCACATGAATTTCAGAAAACAAATCTGAAATGGAGTAGACATCATCTTCAATTAATGAAATACAAATTTCTGCAAATACTTTTGTAGAAGACTCTTCATAATAAGAGGCTTGATCTTCTGACTCTATCTGTTCAACCTCCTACATGAAATCTTCACAATCTTCTTTATTCCCAAATAGAACCTCCAATGTGGTCCATAATTCATTTGGAGTAAAGTCTTGTGTGACATCACATACTTGGTGGAGAAATTCTGGAGAAATAAAATAGAGGATACATCCTATGGCCATATCTTGTCTATTGAGAAAATTGTTTTTCTCATCGGCAAAATCAGGCTCTACTTCCATGGCCATAGTTATTTGGTACAAGCCTCTGCATCTGAGCATAAGAAGAATTTTTGGCTTCCATTCCAAATAGTTATGAGGCGTGAGAAGTATTTCAACACAACATATACATGGTTCACCTGCACCCTGGGGATACATCCACTGAATCTTCTTCTCTTCTATTATCTTTTGTTAATCAATTACATGCACAAAGCTCAAAACCCTACTTTGCATAGGACAGGAGATCTGCGTGCACCTCGCTAGATCCTCCTTCCCTGACCTAGGATACAACACTAAGCCTTCTAAAGTCACTTGCATTCAGCTCTACAAGCTTCACACAGTATGCACAGATCACTTTACAATCCCTTGATCACATAGATCGATCACTAGCACTTAGCACATTGGCCTAACATCACATATATGCCTATCCTTACATTGCCTAGACATCTATTTATACTTTACAAAATAGGCCTAAACATGGGTAAACCCATGGGATGACATCCCCATACCCGTTACATAATCCCAAATCCCAAAAAGGACCGAAAAAGAGGCCGAGATCCCGCGATCTCTGCTTCATCTTGCACTCTGCCTTCACCAGGCTGTCGAAGTCCCAAAATAGGTCAAACTTAACCAAGGATCTCCCAAAACTTGGTCAAGGGCCAACACTTATTATCTATAACATTAACATTTGACTTACAAATAGAATATGTGGATGTGAAAAAAACATTCCTACATGGTGACTTGAAGGAGGAGATATATATGACACAGCTAGATCACCATGTTGAAAAAGGTAAATATACTTTGGTTTGCAAGTTGAAAAAGTCTTTATATGGTCTCAAACAGTCTCGTAGAATACACTACCAAAAGTTTGATTTTTTTTTGTTGGGATTAGGATTCCTAAGATCCAAATGAGATCAGTGTGTGTATTACAAACAATATGATGGTCATTTTATTTTTATCATTCTATATATAAATGATATGTTATTCTTTGGTAACGATAAGGATGTGATTTGTGATTTGAAGTCTCATCTTTCAACATAATTTGATATGAAGGAATTGGACAATGAAAATATATATATATTAGGCATGGATATCAAGAGAGATAGATTGAATAAAAGGCTTTGGTTGAGCCAGATTAAGTATGTAAGCTCTATGCTACAACATTTTTGCATGGTATATTACAAACCATTAAGTGTTTTTATTTCTATGGGAGCCAAGTTTTCAGTTGAGTAATTCCCTACAACACCTACAACACCTACAAATATGGTTTTTGATGTATGCTATGGTCTATACTAAACCACACAATGTCCAAGTGGCAGGACTATTAAGTCGATCCATGGCTAATCTTGGTTGTGAACATTAGTTTGCAATGATGAGGGTCTTTAGTTATTTGCGAGGTAACTATGAATATTAAATTTTCTATCATAGTGATGCTTCAAGGGACTCCATTGAATTCTGATTGGAAAAGGTATGTAGATAGAATGGGATCTATGAGTGAATACATGTATCAGTTGTTTGGTGGAGCTGTGAGTTGGATGAGCAATTGACAGGATATGGTCTCTTTTTCCACTATAGAGGAAGAGTATATGGAATATACTCATGCCTATAAGGAGGCCATTTTCATTATGAAACAATGTTTAGAAGTAGGGATAAGTTGGAAATATATTATGATTCACTGTGATAACAATAGTTCCATTTGTCTAGCTAAAAACCCAACCTTTCATGCAAAGACAAAGCATATAGATATCCAATACCATTTTTTGGGGGACATAGTAGAGGATGAAAAGGCTATACTAGAGAAAGTTGACACCTTGTATAATGTTGTATACACATTGACGAAACAAGTGAGAACAGGTAAATTCAAGTGGTGTTGTGAGTTTATGGGTCTTATGGGCCCTATAAATTATGTCATAGCTTGATCCATTCTCCCATGTACCCTTGAAAGGTAAATGATAAGTGGGAGAATTCTTGGACAATTGTGTCATACACCTTGCAGTGTTGTTGTTGAGTAGAGAATACTTGTAGTGTTGCAATAGAGTAGAGAATACGTGTAGTGTTGCAGTAGAATGGAGAATACTTGTAGTGTTGTAGTAGAGTAGAGAATATGTGTAGTGTTGTAGTAGAGAAAAGAATACTTGCATAGAATTTGTAGACCACATTGGTAGGGAATAAACTACTAGTGGTTTCTAGTATGTAGAAATGGTAGACCATAAATGATTTTTGGTTTTACTATGTCTATTTATTGAGTGGTAGGGTTGGAGGAAATCACAGGGTATGAATTTATCTTATTGTTATGTTGTCAAAATTTATCCAAAATTATGCTCCTATTAAACAATCTTGTTGAGAGCATAAAGACTCTGTATTGTAACCATTTAGTTGTTGAATAATACAGTCAGTGTGCTTTAAAGTTTGGGAGTTTTTCTTTCAAAAGAGTTTTCCCTAAGAAATCTTATTATCTATGGTTTGTTGTTTATCTCTTTATTGCAACTATTATATTTTTAGTTTATACACATTCTTCTCTCATAAATTAGTTTAGAAAATGCATTCCACAACTCTACTTCTTTTTAGTTATCATAAACAAAATATATAAATTTACTAAATGGAAAATAAATTTAATTTATTAAATTCATTTATAAAAAATGCTAAATTAAATTGATTTTACAACCACATTTCAGAGCTTCTTATTAATATAAAAGTTTTTATAACTTTCTTTCATACTAAAGCATTGTTATAAGTTTGAAAGTTTTTCTAACTTTCTTTGATACTAAAGCATTGTTATAAGCTTGATTAAATTATCTGAAACTAAAATAAATTAGTAAATATAAAGAGTTTTAATTTTCATTATTGAATTTCAACAATAACTCTTAGATTAAATTTTCATTACTTAATAAAAAAATATTGTATGTTTGCTACGTTTTTTGAAAGTAATGTGCTCATGCCAACGAACACTTTGAAACTTTAAATAATTTTCTTTAATTTTACCTACGTGTGGCCCTAATCTACTTTAATTTGCACCATTTCAATATTTAATACATCATTTGTGATATCAAACCGTTTGTGATATCAAACCGTTATCTGTTACCATTGTTTTGAAACTATTATGTATATTTTATACAACTGCTAAAAATACTATCGAGACAAAACGAGACCGTGCCTTCATCTCTTAAAGTAATGATCCTTCACAACATTTTTTTAAAGTAGTTAAATGAAATAAAATGAAATATTTTAGAACATTATATGTGGGTAAGTATACAAAGTTGGCCAGCTTTTTATATGCAATATAATTAAAAAAAAAAATCTTGTTTCTTCGTATTATGAAAATCCAAAATATTTACATGTTTGTAAAAGTTAGGTTCAAAGCTTGAATTATGAAAGTTACTTGACATGCAAGTCAGATCAAAAAACATGTGTGCATTTTACTTCACCAAAACACATATGCCTTGTTTAAATGTAATTATTTTTACTTATCAAAATGTGTATGCACTTCGATTACATAAGAAAAACACTTTTTTCTATAAAATACTAACATTCTTGGCATATGGAAACATATAAATAGACCTCGCAAACATATAAGTGCACCTTTAAAAGTAATATTCTACTAGTATTTAAAAGTAATATTGCACTAGTATAGATTGTATTCTACACGTTTACAAACTTTTATAGAGAAATGCTATCATTAAGGCCCTGAAGTGATGCATATGCACAAACATACATTAGATTTTACAAGTCAATTTAAAAATCATTATTAGAAAAAAAATTGTTTTTATATACTTAATATATATTTTCCATAAATAAAAATTATATTTTTTTGAAAGCTAATTTGATTTTCTACATTATTCATACACCATTTACAAATTCATTGTCCATGTACTTGAAATCATCTTCCTCTTTTTAGTGGGTTTTGTTTTTTAAATTTAATGTGGTAACTAGTGATTGTCTATGAGTGCCTAAGCCATTCACTACTAAGGACCACTACTACCTATCAAAATATGACTTCTTCAACTCAAGGTAGCGATGATACATCGCCACTACTACCTATTGACATGTGACTTCTTTCAATTCAAATTAACCATGATCCATTTTGCATTAACAATTTTGTAAAAATTAACTATGTTTGATTCAAAAGTAAAACAATTGATGATTTAGAACACTTCATAATATTACATAGAAAGAACACTAACACAATAGATGTAGGAATCCTATTAAAGGAGTGCATTCAAGTAGTTGAAAGAGTTGACCAAAGCATTTTAATAGAGTTATATGACCAATAAATGTAGTCAACTAGCTTGTTGTTGAGTCAATTGATCGACTAATATAGTTAGGGAAATTGTAACTACGTTTATTTGATAAAATGTATAAATAGACATGAATATGATATGTAAATGTTTTTGTTGTTTGTTAAAAATCATATAATAAAAGACTGTTTTTTTTTTTTGGTATAATCACTTCTCTTTCTTCTCCTTCTAGGTATGCATGCTTGTATATTATTGTTTGTTGGATACACTACCAGTAACCAAATATATAGTGTAATCCCTTAGATTAGAACATTGGTTCCATTTCCATTAGAATTGACCTAAGATTGTACATTAGTTATAGTCATGCATAGATAGTGAGTGAGGAGGAGATTATTGAGTGGTGGTAGAAAAAACAAGAGAACTATTTGAAGAATTACAATAAGAGAAGTCAACTAACCCTTGCATATGCTAGGGCACGATTTTTAATAGAAACACATAAGAGGTTTATAAAATCAATTCTCATATACATAAAGAAGATTTTTTATTCATTTTCTCATGATAAATAGAATTGAATATGAAAAGATGTTATTAAAATTGATCAACAAAGGTTAGTAAATTTTATATGAGTGGATTGAAAAGATTGTTGAATATTTCTACAAGGAATAAAAAATTAAAGAATGTACATCCCAAGATGACATAAAAAGGATATCCCATGATGATTTGAATGGGTTTTATTTTTTTTTTTCTTTTTTTCAACAAAACAATTGAAAGTTAGTATTTCACGCAATAATTAAATTCAAGTACATAAAAGAATACATAAATGATTACATGCCGATGATGCACATTGTAGTTGGGATGGCTCCTCTTGCAACAAAATTATGTTCATTTGTTTTATCATTTTTTTCTACACTTTTTTTTTCATTCCTACAAGCATGTCTTGATTTTCCCCTTGTTTGTCTCTTGGAATTTTCAAAAGCTCCCTGAAAAAAAAAATAGGAATCATCAGATCTAAAAAGTACACATTTTTTTACAAAATAAGATACATGTACGTATAGTAAATTAATAAGCACATATGAGAACCATATTTATACACATCTGTGCATCAACCATATATATATATATATATGCACTGGACCATTATAATAGTGTCCTTGCAAACTTGAAAATGTTTTACAGTTTTTTGTGTTTAGTCGTTGCTTTATGAATTAAGAAAAGTGTGGTTTCCTAAGTACTATTTGTTATGCACCATCGACATGTGAAATTTTTTATTACATGGAGGTTTCCATATAAAAAATAGTGTTATTTCCATTTTAAACTCAATGGTACTCTTTGTAAGAAAATGTTCCTTGATGCTTATCTAGGTACAATTTGCATCACTAACTGCAAAACATTTTTTTCTAATATTATTTCTAATTTAAATTAAGTGATGTTGTTGACATAAAAATATGCATTGGTGCTCTTCTTATGTATGGAATGCACCATTAACCACGAAGTCATTTAAAAAAAATGATAGCGACATGACGGTTTGGGATCCAATGCAATGAGTGGTTTCATAATGCCCATATATAAATAAACAAACCTTATAAAAAAAAAATTGCTTAAAAAAAAACTCCTTTTAAAATATAGAAACATAAAGTAAAAAAACAGTGATGAAAATAGGGAATCCAATACTGAAGGTAACTATAAAACCCTTTTTTTTATTTGAGAATGCACTGAAAATTGTTTGAATCAAATAGGGGAAAGATTAATAGAATGAAGTCATATGCCTGAATTTTCTCCTCTATGGATCTCTATGTGATCTATAGTAATCCATTTCAAATTTGTCTCTTTAAAAAAATTCCACCCACTCTAGAGTTGCTAATAAATCTCTATTGCACAAATCTCCCTTCTAATTTTTGGCAAAATAAATTAATGAATAGGGTTTGTTAGAATATTCACTAATACTAAGAGGGGGATGAATCAATATTGAGAAATGTTTACCATTTTTAACTTTAAGCACATCATGTAAAAATTAATCATTAACAATGTCATTCATCATCACAAAAACCATACACAAGACACAATGATTTTTACATGGAAACCCAAATGGGAGAAAAATACATAATGTTTTTATTATATCATGTTAAGATCACATTCATAGGAAGCACCAAATTACAAGATTATCCAACACCAACAGGAAGGAGGCACCAACCATCTGATTTAAAGGCACCAACCTAAAGGAAGCTCCAACTCCCTGATTTACCAGGACCGACTGGAAGGAGACACCGAACCCTAGCTTTACCAGCTCCTAATGGAAGAAAGCACCCACTCCCTAAAGCACAGAAACCATCCTGCTAAATGAAGACACCAATATTCTCAATGGAGCACCAACTCAATAATATATCACCAATCCAATATCTACATGCACAAAGTACTTCTGACTTCACCTGCATGCTTCATTCCATACAAAATCCTTCAAACCATAGCAAGTCTTGTAACATCATTCCCAAAATGTAATCATTGATGGAAACATCCACTAATGACAACATCCATTAATGGAAACATCCACTCACATCAACATCACAACCTCATAACAGTGCATACAACAACATCACAACCTCATAACATACATTAAGAATAAGAAAGACCTTAAGAGAATCCTTTAGACTTCCCGTGCACACCAAAAAGACACCCCTACACCTTGAGAGAACCTCGGAATTGATATGTTCATTGGTTACTCTAAAAATATGAAATTATATATTTTATTTATAGTAATTTTGTCCCAAAAATGAGTTGAGCTGACCTCAATTTTCCGACTGGGTTATCGAGCAAAAAATCTCACAACTCCTCATTCCTAGGAAGTTAGAGGGACTTCCATAAACCATTGTAAATTTCCAAGAATAATTTTCCAACCTTGCAATGTGTTCTTTCATTTGAGTTATTTATGTAGGGTAAAATTTCTCCCAAATATAGGGTATCCAAATTGACCAAAAAATAATTCTTTCAACAACCTCTATCTTGCAATCTTTATCTTGGACATCTATAGGCTTGTAATATTTATAATGGACATATTTTGGGCTCCATTTGTGTACAAATAAATGTGGGAATTTGGAAATAACCACATGTTATCTCATCCCATGAGGGCCATGCTTAAAATCTACGCCATAACGGGACCACTTTGGAGTTATATACATTTATTTCAAAGATTCTTCAAGGCTCTTCAAGTATTCTTCGAGAGGACACATCATCATAAATTTTAGGGGCTTATGGGATTTTCTTTAGGGATTCTTCTAAGGTTGACATCAATGACAACCAATTTTCCAACAATATCCCTCTTTGACATTGATGTGAGCTTATTAAAACAATCATCCTCCCCCTATCTTTGTGCTATGATCCCAATGATTGTATTGTCCTCTTGTATTCATTCTAAATCCCGCTATATTCATTATTCTACTTTTACTTTTTTTTTTCTCCCCCTTTGACATTAATGGAAACGGGTAACACCCCTTGAAAATATTCCCTTTTTGTTCTTGCAAAATATTATGGAAATCAATTTGGAGCATAAATTACTCCTAGTTTTTATCGAAGATACTCAAAGGTATCCCTAGGAAGAGGCTTTGTGATTATTTATACAATTTGTTCTTTTGTCCCAATATACTCCAACTTGATATTATTTTCGTTGACTTGTTCCCGTAGAAAGCGTAACCTAATAGAAATATGTTTGGTCTTGGATTGAGTCATTGTATTCTTGGAGATTCTTATAGCACTGGTGTTGTCACAGATTATTAGAATGGGATCATCATATCACACATGTATGTATTGAAGGGTTTTCTTCATCCATAGAATTTGAGTAGAAAATATTGGTGCTGCAATATATTATGCTTCTATTTTGGATAAGGATACTCAAGATTGCTCGTTTCTCAACCAGGACACTAAGCAGTCACCTAAGTAAAAATTTTCTCCACTTGTACTTATTTTTTCATAAATACTTCCTTCCCAATCTGAATCCATATAGGTGACCATAGTAAACTCATTTCCTTTAGGATACCATAGCCCAAAACATGTTGTTCCTTTAAGATATCTAGAGATCCTTTTCACTGCTAGAACATGGGTTTCCTTTGGTGCAAATTGAAATCTTGTGACTTGTCCAACTGATTTCATTACATTTGGTCTTGAAGTTGTCACATAGAGTAGACTACCAATCATTTATATGTAGATTATTTTATCCACTTCTTTATATTTATTATCTTTTCTCAACTTGCAATTGGTAACCATAGGAGTATGCATAGGTTTATAGTCTTCCATTTTGAACTTATTTATCATTTCCTTAATGTACTTGGTTTGGAAAATGAAAATTTCTCTATCTAGATGAGATATCTGGAGTCCTAAGAAGAAATTCAACTCCCCGAGTAGGGACAACTCAAATTCATTATGCATATCCTTGGAAACATTTTGACTCAATTTATAATTATCACTTCCAAAGATGATGTCATCAACATACACTTCTATAATAATACTACTACTTTGATCCACTTTCATATAGAGGTTACTATCTACATTTCCCCTTCTAAATCGTTGTTGTTGTAAGTACCTATCCACTCTTGAGTACCAATCTCTCAGAGATTTCTTAAGTCCATACAGATATTTCTTCAATCTCCAAACATAGTCTTCATTTTCTAATAGTAGAAACCCTTCTGGTTGTTCTATGTAGACTTCTTCTTCTAATTATCCATTTAAAAAAATTGGTTTTATGTCCATATGATACACTTTGCTCCTTTTGGAGCATGCATAAGCCAAAAACATTCTGATTGCTTCCATTCTGGCCACACTAGCAAAGGTTTCTTCAAAATCTATTCCTTCAACTTGAGCATATCCTTTGCACACTAGTCTTTATTTGTTTCTAGTTACCTTTCCATATTCGTTTAACTTGTTTCTGAAGAACAATTTTTTCCAAATCACATTTTTGTCCTTTGGTCTTGGAACTAGTTCCCATGTCTCATTCTTCTCTATTTTATTTAGTTCTTCTTCCATAGCCTTGATCCAATGTTCATCATTTCTAGCTTCCTCAAAGTTACTTGGTTCAAATGTGGACAATAATGAAAAATGTTCTTGTTTAGGTGTATATGCTTGATTTCTTATTTTGGATTCTACTTCGACACTTCTATCTCCAATGATTTATTCTAGTGGATGATTCTTCCGAACCCGACGGTTAGGTGTTCTTGAAGGTTTCTAAAAATATTGTTTGTTGTTTTCTTCTTGTTATGCTTCTAGTTTCTTCTCTTATTGTTCTTGTTCTTGTTCTTGTTCTTCTTCCTCTTATTATTTCTTTAGTTATTCATTTTCTTGTTCTTCAAGGATGTTTAAATTTCTTCTTTCCTTCTTGGTCTTCACCAAGTCTATTTCATCAAATTTTACATTAATGCTTTCCACTATATTGTTGAGCATTAAATTGTGACACTTGTATGCTTTGGTTTTTCATGAATACAAAATAAATATGCCTTCGTCCACCCGGGAGTCAAATTTTCCAATCTTCTTGTCTTCCATTTTTATGTAACACTTTCTTCCAAGAACTCTAAAGTGCTTGACATTGGTCAATATTCCTTTCCATAACTCATATGAAGTATTATCACTATTCCTTTTGATCAATCCTTTGTTCAATATATGAATGAATGTATGCATTGCTTGTCCCTAATATATCACTTAGCTTGGATTCATTCAACATGATTCTGGCCATTTCTTGTACAGTTTTTCTTTTCCTTTAAGAAAATCCATTTTGTTGAGGTGTTCTAGATGCTGAGAATTGTATTTTTATTCCCTATTCTTCACATAAATCCATGAATTCATTTGAATTAAACTCACCTCCATTATCTGATCTTAAGAATTTGATTTTCAAAACAGTTTCATTTTCAACCAGTTCCTTGAATACCCTGAAACATTAGAAATATTCTCACCTTTTCTTGAGGAGGCAAACCCAGGTCATTATGGTGTAGTCATCAATGAGTAGCATCAAGTATTGTTCACCATATAATCTTTTTTTCTAGTGGGCCCACATAAATCAGTGTGTACAATCTCCAATTGTTTTTTCGCAGAGTATTACTTTGTAGTAAATTCAACTTTTGTTTGTTTCCCATGCTGGCAATGCTTCCACATAGTATTCGTTGGCTTTGTAATTTATGGAATTTCTCTTAAAAATTTCTTCTTATTAATATTGACTATATTATCAAAGTGCATATGGCCCATTCTCCTATTCCAAATCCAACTTTCAACTTCGTTTCTTAAACAACATATTTCATCTTCAATCTAATTCAATATGTATATGTTGTTTGGAGTCCTTGTCTTTGTTTCCACTAGTCTTCCTAATCCGTCTGTCCTTATTTCACATTCTTTTGAATTGAATATAAGTGGGATTCCTTTATGAAACATTTGGCTCACACATAGAAAATTATTCTACATATTTTCAACAAGTGGGACATTTTATTCCACAACATCTTTGTTTCCAAGACTGAGTATGCCTTTTCATATAATTTTGGTTGATTTATCATTTCCAAATGTGACAGACCCATCTTTTTATTTAATTAATGTTACAAATTTATTTTTCTCCCCAATCATATTCTTTGAGCATCCACTGTCGATATACCAATGGATTCTTCTCTTTTGGGCTTGTAAGGAAAACCCACATTCCTGAACCTTCAAACATTCTTTCTTCCTTGTCCAATTTCTCTATTTTTCCCCTATCTGATTCAAAGGAATATGCCTAGTTTCCTTTGAAGAAACTATCAAATCATTTCTAAAATTTCTATCTATGTGTCCAAAATTGTGACATTTGTAGCATTCAATTTCATAAACCAGAGCACCAAAACTTTTATAAGTTCTTTCAAACACCTCATGAGACTTTCTGGGAGAATTTCCTTCATAATGATTCTTGGTATTTTCATATCTACTTTTGTTCCATGTGTTTCTACCCTTTGCATAGGCTCTGCAATTTATGGCTTTATGTCCAAAATTATTGTAATAATAACAAAAGCCAAGAAAAATGTTTTGGTACCTATGTATGGGTGGTCTTCTAGTTGGTGTTGTTCTTCTAAAATCACAATCTTCATCTTGGGTCTTCTTCATTGTTCGTTTTTGATTCCATGTTTCTATGAATGCATTATCTTCTTCTTGATTCTTCTTTATCTATGGTTTATGTATGTCATTCTTTAGAGTCTTTCATTCTTCTTTCTTGATGGAACCCTTGATAGTATATTCATAACTTCTTTGCTCTGATTCATTTTCTGCCATCATAGAGCTTGAACCCTCATCAGTATTATTTTGTTTGTATCCAAGCCCAAACTTGTCATAGAACGGTTTTTGATTCTAGATAATTCCATCCAGTATTTTGGTGGTATTGCAAAAATTTAGTTGGATGTCCTTCTTCTATAGTTCCTTTCTTAGTGAGACTATTTTAGCTTCATATTATTTGTTATTTTATTCTTTTCTTCCATTTGTCTCTTGAGTGTTTCTTCAATCACTATGGATTCTTCCAAATGAATATTTATATCTATGATAGTTTGCTTAGCTTCTTCAGAATTTTTGCTAGGGTTCTGAAATCCTTCATTTAGTTTACTTAACTCTTCTTTGAGAGACTTTTTTTTCTTCCTTACTATTCTTAGATCACTTAAGGCAGTGATCAATTCTACCTCAAGATTCACTTCTCCTTCTTCTTTATAGTCTTCTTCATTATTTTCAATAGTTTTCTCTTGAGTCTCTAATGGAATGAAGAGTAATATTCTTCATTCATTGTCACTATCATCATCTTCATCAGATGAAGAACTATCATCTTTTGATTACATGCTTTTCTTTTTCAAAAATATTCCTTTATTTATATCCTTGTCTCTTTTCTGATATTTATTTTCTTTCTTAGGAACTTATTCTTCATCACTATATGAACCCATTGCATACAGACATTTGAAAGAGAAATGTCCAACTTTACAACATTTAAAGCATTTGAAAGGAACCTTACCTTTGCACTTTCTAGTTCCTCTTTTCACCTTTCTCAAAAAGTTGGCTTCTTCTCCATTGTCTGAATCATCACTATTGTTGGAGCAGGGTTTTGACCTTGGTTTGTTCTTTCTTGTCTTCTTGGAGGATTTGAAAGATACTTACCTTCTGGATGGATTTTCATGTTTTTTTCTCATTTCATATACTATACGTATTCCATGTAATTCATCCATGCTCAACATAGCCAGATCTTCTATTTCTTCTAGAGATGATATTTTAGGTTCAAATCTCATTGGGAGTGATCTCAATATGTTTTGCACAATAACTAAATTTCATCAACTTGGAGAAAATAAGTTGCAATACCTTCATATTCCTTCATTCTCATGTGTTCAAATTGTTGTCTATAAGTCTAAAATTTGTCCCCTTTGAATTTAGCATCTCCTTCATAAACATTCTTGAGCTTGTCCTAGATTTCCTTCATAGAATAAAATTGCATAACTTTAACAAAATATGAACCTATTATACGACTTTGAATGGAATTCATAGCCTTTGAATTGTATTCACTGATATTTTTCCCAACATTATCTTTTGGGGGGGGATCTGGTGCAATGTATCCATTTACTAGAGTTTGCTAAATATAAAATCCCCGTGCCTGCAAAAATTCTCTCATTCTTATGCTTCAAAAATAATATTTTTTCTCATCAAACAATGGTGTTCCATTTTTGTTAAATTATCCTTGCTTATCCACGATCTTCCTTCCAGTGGTTAGGTTGTTCTTGAATGAACCTACTCTGATACCAAATGTTAGAATATTCACCAATATTCAGAGGGGGGGAGAATCAATATTGAAAACTTTTTACCATTTTTAACTTTAAGCACATCATGTAAACATAAAAAATTAACAATGTCATTCATCATCACAAAAACCATACAAATAACACAATGATTTTTACATGAAAACCTAAATGGGGGAAAACCACATGATACTTCTTTTATATTAAATTAATATTACATTCATAGGAAGCACCAACTTCCAAGATTATCTAACACCAACTGGAAGGAGGCACCAAATTCCAAGATTATCTAACACCAACTGGAAGGAGGCACCAACCCCCTATTTATAGGAACTAACTTGAAGAAATCTCTAACTCCCTGATTTACCAACACAGAGTAGAAGGAGGCACCAACCCCCTGGCTTTACCAAATCCTACTAGAAGAAATCACCCACTCCCTGAAGCACAGGCACCAACCTACTAAATTAAGACACAAATATTCTAAAATGAGAACCAACTCAATAAGATATCACCCATCCAATATCTTCATACAAAAAGTACTTTTGACTTCACCTGCATGCTTCATTTTGTAGAAAATCGTTCAAACCCTAGAAAGCCTCATAGCATCATTCCGAAAATGTAATCAATGAAGAAAACATCCAATGAAGAAAAAATCCATTCATGAAAATGTCCATTAACAACAACATCCACTCATGACAATATCATGGAAACATCACAACCTCATAAGAGTGCATGCAATTGCATCACAACCTCATAGCATACCTTGAGAATAATAAACATGTTAAGATAATCCTTTAGACTTCTATTGCACACCATAAATATACCCCAACACCTCAAGAGAAGATTTTAGACTTCTATTGCACACCAGAAAGATACCCCAACACCTTGAGTGCATCTCATACTTGATATGTTGCTTGGTTACTCTAAAAATGTGAAATTCTATCATGTATTTATAGTAATTATGTTCCAAAAATTACCTATGCCGACCTCAATTTTCTAGTTGGGTTATCGGACGGAAAATATTATATCTCCTCATTCCTAGGGAGTTAGAGGGACTTACATATACCATTGGAAAGCTCTCAGAATAATATTTCCAACCATGTAACATTTAATTCCATTTTAGTTAGTTATGTAGGATAAAAATTCCCCTAAATATAGGGTATCCAAATTGACCAAAAATTAATACTTTCAACAACCTCCATCTTGCAATCTTTATCTTGGACATTTGTAGGCTTGTAATATTTATATTGGAAATATTGTGTGATCCATTTTTGTAAAAATTAAAGTGGGCATGTGGAAACAACCACATGTTATCTCATATGGTGAGGGCCATGATTAAAAGCTATGCCATAAGGGGACCACTTTGGAGTTATACATATTTATGTCAGCACTCCTTCAAGGCTCTTGAAGGCTCTTCAAGGCTTCTTCAAGTGGAGACATTGTCATCACTTTTAGGGGATTTTGGTATTTGATTTAGTGATTCTTATAAGAATGAAATTAGTGACAACCAAGTTTCCAATAAGTATTTCATTTATAACACAAAAATTGAAATTCCCTCTCATTTTTTCTTTGTATATTTCAATGCATTGATGATAAACGTGCATATTTTTTTTTAAACTTACATTTCTGGTGTGCTATACAATGGGTAGCGCACTTGTGTGGTGTTTATGTATAAAAAACTGATATATTTTTCATAAGAAATTTCAACACATTGATAGTAAGTGTGCATTGTATTTCTAACTTGCTTCAGTCTCTATGTTATACAGTTAGAAAAACATCGGTGCAATGTGTAATTAATAACGCACCGTAAAACAATTTGATTTGCAAAATGTAAATGAAAACATCTACATTTAAATTTTATGGAGGTTTTTTCTTTGCAGAGGAAATAATGGAGGTCAATATTCGATACTTCACTTAATTAAACACATCAGTGTGTTTGGTTTATCCATATGCACTAGCGTGTCTTTATATGATTAAATGCAACATCAATTTATAAAAGTTATTCAAAATTTTGTTTGAAGTTAGATTGTTCTATGATTTCCAAGATGATGTTTTTGCCTTAAAAGCGGGGAAAAAGGAAAATTCTTCAAATTCCATCTCATTCCATATCATTGTAAGTCCTTCATGTTCTCTCATGTTGATTTTAGTATGTCTAGAATTTATTTATAATTCATTTATATCATTCAATTTATGTTATGTATACAGGTTCAGTTGAATAGTTATTCATTAAATTTTGCAATATCAAGATTCAAAATCAAGTTCAAATGCTCAAGATATTCTATTAATCCCAGAACTTTGTAAGCTCTTATGAAGAGAAAGATACTACAAGCAGTTGTTTGATGAAAATGAAAAATTGCTTTACCCTACCAATTGTAACATTCCATCTTCTAGCAACCAACCAAGGTCAAATACATTACATCGTGAATTGGATCTCTTATTTGTAGAAAACCCCATAGGGCGTAAGAAAAAAACAATTGAGTAATTGTATTCTTTTATTTTCAATGGAACTAATCTAAATGTGTTTCTTAATTTGACATTGGTTTTATAAATTGGTTTGTTTCATGTTTATTATTGGGAGAAAAATGATAATGCTTATAAGAAGTTTTTGGTATAATGTGTGAACATATTAAATGCATTGTGTTACTAATATTATTGATGTAATGTTCAATATTTTAACAATTAGGATTCTGATGATGAGGGAGTTTTTCACCATCTACAAATGCACCCCCACTACGATGTCAAGTCACAATCTCACTGCTAAAAAAACACTACTCAAAGAGGAAGGATCCAAAGAATGGTTGAAACAACCACCTATTCAATTCCCACTATGTTCTGAGTTACCAATTCAAAACCTTTACAGTAACACTAGTTCTTTACATGTTGGGGATGAATGAAATGATATAGAGGTTGGTATGTATGATTTTTTGCAATATACCGAAGACATTGAGGGAATGTTGTTATATGCATTCTAACAAAATGAACTAGGGGATGACACTAATGTCGTAGATACCTTCTTTGAAAGCCTGCAATATTCTTCCTCCACCCCTCTCTTTGGTCGAGTAAAGGGGTCAAGGTCTACCCAGATAGAGACAACAAAGTTACTATGAAACTTGAAAGCAATGTATATTACGTCAGATGCGTGTTTTTGGACACTTTTGAGGTAAATAACCATTAAGTCCTCTAATTTTTAAGGAATCTTGTCACAAAATGAAGCAACTAAAGGGTTTATTTTAGTCATTCTTAATAACAATGTACATTTATGTTTCCCATGAATTGTAGGTTATTCAAATATAAGGAAATTACGAGTGATAATTTATTTCCTGATAACTGCTCAGAAGCAAAGCAAATGCTAAAAATGTTGGGTGTCGAGTACATATCATACCACACATGTATGAGTGATTGTATTCTATATAGAAACAAATATGAGGACAAAGATATATGTCCAGAATGTGGGCATGACATGTACCATAAATAAAAATGTGTAAGGCACATGGTCCTCCTCATAAGATATTGAGGCACATGCCTATAATTCCAAGGATTTAAAGGCTCTTTTGTTGCAAACAATTAGCCATGTTGTACGAGTGGCATGCCTCACATATAAGTGAGCCAAGATTTATATGAATCCCAAGAGATTCAATAGTGATTAAGAATATAGAGGATACACGACATGATAAATTCAAGGATGAAGTACATATCCTACGATTTAGAATAGTTGTGGATGAAGTTAGTCAGTATTCCCTCCAAAACACTAATGATTATGTTTTTCCAGTGGTAGTAATTAATAACAATATCCTCCCATCGCCTTCTATCAAGAATGAAAATATTATGATGGCTCTTGTAGTCCCTAGTAGAAGACAAGTGAAGAGAGTGGATGTTTTCCTCCAACCACCGATTGATGAATTTAAGCAATTATGAGAAGGGATACATGTGTATGATGTATCAAAACCCATCCCAATGGAGAGGTATTTTACATTGTATGTCATATGTGTGTACACCACACATGATTATCCATGACTATGATTTTTATCTGGTAATCATGTGGATTGATTTTTTTTATATCCATGGGGACAATTGTGGTTTCCCACCTATCCCACTGACTCCAAATACAGTTTCCATATTGGTAGTTTTTCTATGCACTTTTAGGTCCCAAATCTAGGGCCATTTTGAGGCCCTAAAAGATGTTTTTTTTTGCTTGACATCTCCTAGTATTTAGATGAAGGAAGATTCTAGGCCAACGAGGTACCTAGATCCCTAAAAAAATATTGTATGCAAAAGTTGTGCCATCTAGAAGTTGGCATATCAACTACCCATCAGGGCCCACAAACATTTTGGTGTTTCATATCCCGGGGTTAGGGTTTTGGATGGTTAGGGTTTTCTCATTTATGTTTTATTTTAAAGAGTCATTTGGAGCCTCGTTGTAATATTATTCATGCAAATGTGCATAGCTAGCACATCTCTTCTCAGAGAAAAGATACCACCATTCTATTCAGTTCATTTCACTATGTATTTTCTTTCACGATCTCTGCATATCTTATTCTTTGATAGAAATTGAGTATTATTGTATCTTTTTATTTTTTTCTTATTTAGTTATTTTTTCTTCAATCAAGTGTGTGATCCTTCTAGTCATGAAATCTTTTAACTCTTATTTCTTCTACTCTAAAACTTCTTCTTCCTCCTTCCTTCTAGCCTAATCTATTTCAATCCAAGGTTTTCTTAGTAACATGGTAAATGGGGCGTTGTTCTCAATGAATTTAAAAATCTTGAAATCCTCCTCTGTCGAAGTCCCATTGGCATTCATAGGTATCTGGGTGAGCTTTCCACATAGGTCTATCAGCTTTCCTCTAAATAGTCCTATTCCTCCCAATGAAGGAGTCATAGTAGGCTTCCCTAAAAGTTCCAAAGTTCTTTTTGTCATGATATTCACCTGTGTTTCCTCATCTAGAACACAGTCAATGTCGAAGTCTCCTATTCTTGCTTCTATGCATGCTTTTTCTTTTAAGATCTCTGATAAGTTGAAATTTCGGTGGTCATTTAGGGTGTCTTTTATCTATAGCAATACTTTCTCTGATTCTTTCTGGGGTTCTGCCATAATCGTAGTTTATGGATTTGTCTTAGGGTTTTCTTGTCTCATGTTCATTCCTTCAAGCTTAGAAGTCATTCTAGGGCAATCCAATACTCCATGGTCCATAGCTTTGCAATAGAGGCAACTAGGTTTTCTACTAGGGCATTCCTTAGCTAGATGTCCCGGTCTTCTGCAAGTATAACAAAGGGTTAATCCTATCTTTCTCTTAAATGATCCCCATCCTTTCATGAACTGCGCACTAAGATCATGGTAGCTAACCTACAAAAAATTCTTTTTGGGATCCTGCATCCATTTGTTAGTCCAAACATTCTTTCTATTCATAGGTATAACATATTTTTCACTATTCTTATTAGATCTACGCATGTCAAATCTTCTTTTTTCTATCAGTGCCCTAGTTTTCAAGCTAGGATAAAATCTATCAAACATACCTAGATTCATACTATTGAAACAAAACTTTCCACTTTGTTACACATGATTTTGGTCACTCTGGTGATGTCTCTACAAGTGATGTATTCAAGCTCCCACAAGGACTTTTTGCCTGAGAAAAGTGATTGTTGTCTTCTTCCAAAAAACACATTTTTAAGATGAGTTCGCAGGCTGCCTATGTTACAGGGTGAAAAAATCCTTCATTCTCGCAGGCAACCCAAACTTAGGGTGCAGACTGTTCATAGTCTTCTCTATAGGTAGGGTGCAAACCTGTTTCAAAGCTTTGAAAAGAAAAGAGGTCACGAAGGTTCTAGAAGGGAATCTTCTAGAAAATGAGTTGGCATTCGCATGGTTGGCATCCTACTGACTTCTCAAATTTAGTGGGATCATCCTCATCCATTTAACCATCTCTCCTTCTCCTATATATTGAAAGGTTTCTCATGGAAAAGGTTAAGAAAGATTGAATGAAGAATTGGTGAAAGAATTGTGTGGAGAAATCTGCTTGGATAGAATCTTGAAGACTCTATTTGGTCTATCAAGTTGTATTGGATCTTATTCATACAAACATAGAGCAAGTGTGTGTGTTGGAACCAAGGGTCACTGAAAGGAAGCTTGCAACATCAAGGTGATATGGTTGTATCTTCTACTTTCATTTAATATAATACAGCGGCATGTCCCTTTCCCATAAAATCACTCTTATTTTATTGCATAACTCTTTGATCATATGCATAGGTTGACATTGAATGTACTTTGTTATCTTCACTTTGGTTGGTTTGTGTTGTCTTGGACCTGATTTCACAGGAGCACCGGAGTGAAGCAGGAACAATAGAGACCTAAGGAAGTGATATAAAGGTATGTCACTCATTCCTCCTTAGTAGTAGATTCAATGACTGCAACTTAGAGAAAGAGTCATGTCATGTCCTGTTTTGTTCTAGATCCAGGTGGATCTAGGGAGATCTGTTAGTGTCTGCACCTACCGATTTATCCGATAACAAAATTGGCGACTCCACTGGGGATACAACCCATTTTCGTGGTTTTTACCTGGCCATTTTCTCTTGACCTACCCTTTTTCATTCCCAATCAATCTTTGAGTCTTGAGGAGATCCTCACAAACTCCCTGGATCCAGAAGTTCCCTCAAACGTTCTTCCATTTTTCCAAAATTTGCTTCATTACAGACCTTCTCGCACTGCACCTCTCTATAGTCTGCGAGAATCACTGAAGTTTGCACCCTAGTGTTCAGTTTAGTGCGAACTTCTCACAACCTACCTGTGTCTAGCCTATGAGAATCCTTAATTCTCGCACTGTACCCCACTATCAGACTGCGAACTCACTTGTAAAATTTTTGGATTAAGTCTTTTGTGTCTTCAGATGCCCAGAATGGTTGGTGTGTCTGGAAAGAACTTCTCTGGCCAGTGATTGAATGTTTCTTGACTTCAAATCTCGCGAATGATTAGTTTTTAGAAATCGAAAGCTCTTCTTGATCATTTTTTCTCAATTTTTACTTCTTGACCTTTTCTTGACAAGGGTATAATCTACGATTCTCAAATCCGAGTGCTTGTTTGGTCAGGAGCCTTTGATTGGATTAAAAGTTGAGATTAATTGTCCTTTTCAATTGCTTATTACTTAGAAAATTGTTACCCATGTGCTTTTGAAGAGACTGGTCTCATCAGTTTGTTATTTTTATCTTCATTGAAAGATCGATTTGGGTGTTTGTTGTGTATTTCTTTTTCGTTGGTTGCTTACTTTTTCTTAGTTCCATCCTTGTTGCTTGGTTTCTAATAAAAAATTAAAGACATTTTCTTTTTTTTAAGAAAACTTTTTTTCGAAAAATATGGGCATTCAATTATTGAAAGAGAACAAATAGGGAATTTTCATTGTTCATGATTGTTTGATATTACATTTTAGAGAAGATCATACATCGTAGTTCACATTGTTCCAGAAAACTTCTCTTTTCCTTCTGTAAATAGGATTCATTGAACAAAATTTGTATCATTCATCCCTATTTATGCATTGTTGGGTCAGAGTCTCACACAACATTGGTTTCATTTCCGTCTCCTTTTTATGTAACAACAACCTTTAATAATATTGCGCAACTTTGAAATTCAACTAGTAACATTTTCTAGGGATCTTTTACCCCAACATTAGCTAGGCTAGAGCTTTGGAATAGGCAGTGAGACACACTCTCCAAAGAAAAAAACACACAATAGTATCTTGTGATAAGGAGTGTCAAATTCCATTTGCATCATTTTGTCCTGGGAAGCCCTTCTCACACAAGGGTCAAACTTGAGGTCACATTGAGATTGACAGAGTTACTCACCCTGCTTTGTTGATATTGGTGTAGAGATTGCACGTATTATGGGGGTCACTTGAAGGTATACCCACAATGATGAGTGGAAGCCTTTCAAGTTTATTTCGAGCTAGATACCCTGCCCTTGCATGTGGATCGGACTGTCGACTGTTCCCCCAGGCATCATTGTTGTTGGTGGTAACCTTAGTATCCTATCTTCTTAGGGTCTTACACAAGGTGACTGTGAAGGGGTAAGTCTTCACGATACCTGGAATCGACGTTGGCTAGACTCACTCGGGATCCTTGAAGGGCATACCCATGATTGTGTGTGGGAGCTTGCACCAGGGTGTAAGTCCGTTAAGAAGGTCATCAACGTAACTTTTCCACCCTGGCCTAGCCCCTTCTTGTCTCATCGTCGCGACGTTGGATTTCATCACCAACTAGTGACTTCGGAATTAGAAGGTCTTGTTTACTTGGTTGTGCTTCCTAGATTTTATTAGCGCACACTGTTTGTTTACCCAAGTTGGCCATATAATTTATTTCGTAAAATTTTAACTCGATCACAATTGACCCTCCACACTGTTCAAGTAGAATGCAAGGCCTGCACCTAGAAGATCTGGAAGGTTCTCAACCCTTTCCTACCAACTCACCGGAGGGATCTCCTCAATAGAGTGAAGTCCAAGACGTTGCCACTCCACAAGTGGAAGGAACTAACTCTTTAGAATGGTTCTGAATTACCAATTCTCGAGAGGACTTTCAAATTCCTCCCAACTTCGAGAGACGTATTGTTCGAGTGAATTATTCCAGAGATATAGTTGTTTAGTCTTCTGGATTACCAACTGGACCTTTTATAGGACCTGAGGGTCAAGATCCTGTTTGGACTACTGACATTTTTATACGGGATCTCTTTGGCTCAGAAGCAGGCATTGATATCACGGTCACACCTGAGTTGCCCAAAGCATCTGATCCAGACACAATACCTTTTACTACTGCCTATTATTTTCCTGGTACAGACGCTCTGCCAACTAACCACATCTTGACTATCCCTCTACAAACGGTCAATTACACAATGGTCCCAGATAATACGAGTCCTCACACTGGGATTACAGCGGCTAGCCAAGCCCCCATTGGCACACCTCTTTTGCCCAGATTCACCCCAACACTTTCTTTCGGATATCATGCGTTGAATGCTTCTAGTCCCACTCCTACATAAATCTCATCCGGGACTCCTGACATTTCTACTCCTTCTGGGCACCATCTCGTTCCCGGTTTCATTCTGACACTTCCTCGACCCCCTTTTAGAGGACCTGTTCCACCCTTTATCGGAGGCACTGACCCTAGTGGCACCATCTCATCTTTCACACCTAATTACCAGATTCCTGTAGGTGGACAATTTCACGAAGGAGGCCAAACCCAATCCCATTTTGCAGGACAAATCCCAATTGGGATGCAACCCCCAATTGAAGGGAAACCCCCACTGACCCTGCCCTATGGACAAAACATACCTCCATCCTTGGCCCAGTATTGGAATTATCTTATTCAAAATAATCCTCACTCGACTGGGGGGAAACAACCTCAAGCTAGCTCCTTCATACCCCCTAGTACAGGCCAACCATATCTAGGCATGTCTAATCCTATTTGGGGCTCGAACGCTCAACCCCATGCCCCTGTTCAAGGGTACAACCCTATGAATTACTTGCCTCCACACCAACAATTGAATATGTCTGGATCTTCGCATTATATGTAAACCGCTTGTGGTCCCACTGGTCTACCGACGAGACTCCCTCCCTAAAGTCACCACTACCCACATGTGAATAGACATTTACCCTTCTTAGCCACCCTGGACCTCCCTGATCTATCAAGGATTTTAAATGATCTGATCCATCACTCTCTTTAATGGCCCGCCATACCGGCCAAACTACCACCCAACATCCCTAAATTCGATGGTAAACCGGGAGAGGACCTGAACAATCATGTAATGACTTTTCACCTTTGGTGCTCATCCAAATCCTTGATGGATGACTCTATTCATTTACGCCTTTTTCAGCAAACCCTCATAGGTTCCGCCGCGAAGTGGTATATAGAATTACCATGAGGCTTCTTCACCGACTTCAACACCCTCGCTATGGATTTCCTCACCCACTACCAGATACCGATCCGCTACGAAATGGGAACCAAAATTTTGAGTTCTTTCAAACAAACCAAAGCCACTAATATCTTTGATCACATTCATGAGTGGCGACGGAGACAACGTCTCATCAAACTCGAACTTCCCAATCAGTTGCTGACAAAGTGGTTCACGAAATCATTCATGAATGACATCGCTCATGACATCGCCATGGGTGGAGTTGCCACAGAAGAACAGGCAATTAGTCGTGCTCAATACCTTGACCTCGTTTACTCCCAAACGGGTACTCTTTATGACTTACTCCTTGACGCACCTCATCCTTCTACTTCTACTACTTCAACTACTCCTGCTACTTCTCATGAAGCTGACGGTGTGATTGGCACTTTCCATGCCCAACCTCATTCTGTCCAAACCTCTAGCAACAACCCCAAATCCACTTCTTCTAATGTTCCAAATGATCTGTCTCCTACCCCTCCCACCGGCAAGACTTCTGAGGTGAACTCTATTCAATCTGCCCCCACCGGAAAAAATAAATCCAAAACAGGAAAGGGTAAGAACAAGGAGGATAAAAATAATCCGCAAACTGAGAAAACCAAAACACCACCTGTTGATGAGAGGGATAAGAACAAACCCCGATACCCTTGTCTTATCTGTGGTGATGATCACTACACTAAGGATTGTGCATGACAAGCCAAGGTTACTAAGTTCGTTCAAGGGACCCTGAAACCCCCCACTCCGGCCATGTTGTCACAACCCTTCCCTTCTCAACAATAGGCCCAATTGGTCATTCATGACCAACCTTCCCCCTCCAATACATCCTATGTCTTAATGTGTACAGGTGATTCAAAGAAGAATGACATCACACTTACCACTCGAGCCAAAGATTATTCTTCCTCCAAAGAGAAGGTTGATGCAATACCTTCTTCGTTGGTCCAACCATCTCCCACGACTCCACCTACCAATGGTCCTCTTCATATTGAATGACCAAGCCTAGATACAGTCCTTCTCCCTCCTCCAAAGGGTGTTTTTCGAAAATCAGCTTTCAATCCTCATGCACATGCTACCCAAAACTACAGTATTGTCTAAGATCTGGCCCAAGCACTGTCCTTAATGTCAGCCCTCGAAGTCCTTTAGAGTTATCCTATACAACGGAAGGCACTGTTGAAAGATATTGGTGGAATCGACCCTATGGATACAAATTTAATAATTTTTTACTTGGAATATCACATTCCAAGGTTACCCCCTCAACTCGCATTCCAAATACAAGTTATTGTCTCCAACAAAAGCATTTGTAGAACAGTTATTGATGAGGGTGCCTCGACGTGTGTCATGTCTATTACCTGTTGGAAAGCTATCGGCTCTCCTCCTTTGACTGAATCCCACAACACGCTCAAAGCCTTCAATGGCTCTAGTTTTAAGCCTTGTGGTGTCCTCCCTTCATTGCCTATTACATTAGAAGGAAAAATGGTCAATGTTGAAGTGGAGGTCGTTGATGCTCCTCTCGATTACAACCTTCTACTTGGTTGTAGCTGGATCGATTCCATGCGTGTAGTTGTGTGCACCCTTTTCCATGTCGTGCGTTTCCCAAATCAAGGAAAAGTAGTTACCGTAGACCAATTGGCCTTCTTTCACTCTGATGCACATAATGGCAACATACCTTTCATTGCAAAACCCCCCCTGGATATGAGAACGTTGGTGTGGGTCTTCTTAAAGATTCCTCTTTGATGGGTACTTTCCCCATTCCACCACCCAATGTTCCACATCCATTTATCACCTCGATCAACATGATCTTCACATCTGTTCATGGAACCCCTGTGCCTTACGACCCATGGATGGTACCCAACCTTGGCGATCATCTTCGTTATGGAAACAAAATGCCTTTGAGTCCGGTCGAATCCTCTTATCAAGCCATTCAATTGGAAACCTCTTCTACCCCCTCTCTTGGTGATTTATCTCCAGATCCATTCCGCATCATTTTTCCTATAGACAAGATGATTATGTCTGTTATTTCCATGGAAGATACCCCTTGGGACGATGGACATCATTGTTCCATCCTCTTCCTGGAACAACACACCATTGAGGGTTATCAACGAATCTCAACCCCGTCGACCATTGTCATCATTTCTACCATTCCCGAGTATACACACAATATGTTCTACAAAGGGAACTTAAGTAATATCTCACCCACCATCCCCCTCGACATATCCATAAAACCTGGAGTTGTCGAAAATGTGCATATCAGAGCTTCATGTTCCCATGACGAATTTTTCACCTACAAGTCTCTTTTCCAAGAATTTTGTGACGTCTTCGCATGGAGCTATGAAGAAATGTCGGGGATTGACCCCGACATTGTGGTACATGATATTAAGACATACCCCGGTGCTAAACCCGTATGGCAATGACTTAGTCCAGTCCACCCATGTAAAGAAGCCGCTATCAAGATTGAAGTTGAGAAACTTCTCAAAGCTAGCTTTATTTACCCTGTGGCTCTAACTGATTGGGTTTCCAATCTTGTTCCAATTGACAAGAAACAAGGCACAATCCGCTTGTGCATTGATTATAGGGACATTAATAAATCTTGTCCTAAAGACAACTTTCCTACCCCCTTCGTTGACCAGATTATCGATGATTGTGCTGGAAGTGAAATCTTCTCTCTGATGGATGGTTTCTCCGAATATAATCAAATAAATATTGTACCCATGGACCAACACAAGACCACTTTTATTTGTCCTTGGGGCACTTTCGCCTACCAAAAACTTCCATTCGGCTTAAAGAATGTCGGTGCAACTTTTCAACGTGCTATGTCTTATGCCTTTCATGATATAAAGCACATCATGCAGCCATATCTCTATGACTTACCTTCTCATTCCATGCGCTGTGTAGATCATCCAATACACCTCAGCGCCATTTTCCTTCGATGTCAGTTTTACCACATACGCTTGAATCCCCACAAATTTGTTTTTTGCGTAGAATCCAACCGACTTCTGGGCTTTATTGTTTCATGTCAAGGGATCAGGGTAGATCCTTTGAAGGTCGAGGTGATTCTCAATCTCCCTCCTCCTTCCTCACTTTGCCAGTTACAAATTTTGCAAGGGAAGGCAAACTTTCTCCGTCGTTTCATCCCAAACTATGCTGAGCTAACTCTTAGATTTACCACTGCCAACAAATATTTCAAAGCTTTGAAACTGTCTTTGACACGTACCCCACTACTCTTCCCACTAGATTACAGTCATGATTATTTCCTCTACCTCGCAGCCTCGGACTATACCATTGCTATGGTTCTCATCCAGGAGGATGATTCTCATGACGAACATGTCATCTATTACTTGAGTCGGAGTCTCACGACTACTGAAACCAAGTATTTACATGTTGAAAAATTGTCCTTGGCAGCCATCCAGGCTGTTCAACGTTTTCGGCACTATATCCTTTCTCGCAAGACTACGGTAATTTCTAACTGCAACCCTATGCAACACATTCTTACACACCAATTTCTAGGGTGAAAATACTCCAAATGGATCATAATACTCCAGGAGTTTGACTTAGAATTCGAATGCGCTAAGTCCAAGAAATCCTTGGTGTTTTCCGAGTTGATATGCGACCTTCCCTGCTCTGAGACGGAAAATGTAGCAGATAATTCATTACCCGATGAATCCCTTTTCCTGATCAATTACGATGACCTTTGGTACAGAGATATCATCATATATCTCTAGACCCAGAATTTTTGGCCCAATTTGTCTAGCACTGACCACCGTCGAATATGCTACCAAGCCTATCAGTATATTATCCTCAGTGATACTCTTTATCATCGTGGGATTGACTTCGTTTTTCGACGCTGCCTCACATTTAACGAAGCCGATAAATCTCTAAATGACTGCCATTCTGGAGCCTATGGTGGTCACATGTCTGGGTATGCTACTGCCCAGAAGATCTTACGAGCAGGGTATTTTTGGCCTTCTTTATTCAACGATTGTATAATTTTCATCCAAAAATGCCACGCTTGCCAAACTTACAACAATAAAATACGATCACACCTTGCTCCTCTACACCTTGTGGTCTCCGTTGGTCCTTTTATGAAATGGGGTATCGATTTCATGACATGTCACCCTCACTTGGCCGAGGGGCATGGATACATTATTGTAGCCATAGATTATTTTACAAAATGGGCCGAGGCGATGCCAACATTCGACAATATCAGAAGGACTGCAGCATTATTTATATTCAATCACATCATTGCTTGGTTTGGTTTTCCTCAAGCTATCGTTACTGACCATGGTAGCCACTTTAGAAACTTCATGATGTTCAAACTCACTGAAAAGTTGGTTCTTTGCCATGAAATCTCAACACCCTATTACCCACAAGCCAACGGCCAAGTTGAAGCAATAAACAAAATCCTCATTACCATGCTTCGACGAATGATAGGGATTCACAAAACGAGTTGGAACACGATGTTGTTTTCATCATTGTGGGCTTACCGGACATCCATTAAGTCTGCTACTAGGTTTACACCATTCCAGTTAGTCTATGTTCTAGAAGCCATTTTGCCACTTGAATGTGAGATACCCTCCCTAAAACTAGCCGTCGAACTTCTCCCAAACACTTCTATCGAAGAAGAACGTCTGTTGTATCTCATGCAATTAGATGAAACCCATCGCGAATCCACCCTAGTTATAGAAGCCCAGAAGAAACGCGTCAAAGCCCAATACGACAAACATGTCAAGCCACGCGGTTTTTTCGAAGGTGATCTGGTTCTCCTTTACAAACAAGATCAGGATATGCTAAGAGCTGGAAAATTTGAAGCTATGTGGCGAGGTCCTTATATCATCAGGCGAGTTTTGGAGAAAGGATCTTATGAGTTGGTGGAATACGATGGTATCCCTTTGAGTGAACCCAGAAATGGGTTGTACTTAAAGAAGTACTATGCTTAAGATCACCTGTGCATGAGTGCTTGTATTTTCTTGTATCATACTTTTTGTGTGTTACTTTAGTGTGCTTTTTCATTATTTGGTCTCTACCCTCGACCGCTTATCTTGCATTGTGCTTGGTTTCCAAATGTTGGAGTCTTCACCACCCCACATTGGCTTCGTCGATGGTGCTAGCCGTAGTACTCAGAACCTTGCTTCTTCTATATGGGCAATTTACGCACCTACAAACGAACTTATCAGCCTACGAGGTGTGTGCCTCGGTCATACAACCAATAATATTGCAGAATATAGCACCTTCATCGAATTGTTGATTGATGCTATTTTGCTTGATATCTGTCACCTGGTTATACGACTCAATTCGCAGCTAGTAGTACTACAGTTAAGTAACGTCTATGCTATCCGAAGCCCTACTTTATTACCAGTATATTTACGAATTCTCCTCTTGGAACGTCATTTTAATTATATCGAATATCAACACATTCCTAGATGTCTAAATACATTGACTGATGCATTAGATAACTATGTGTTAGATAGACATTTGGGACATTTATAAACCAATCACACATTACATGTATAACACAACACAAAATAAGCCAGTAGAAGCTGTATATATGTATATAACGATCAAAATTTTTTACAAAAAGTTTTTGTCCAAGGATCAAAATCTCAAAATACGAAGCCCATGGCTTCCAAAAAATAGAATCACGGATGACACTCACGATAACACACAATTGCTCGGGCTACCCTATAGAGAAATCAACTGCGAGACTCGGACACGCCCACAGTATGGCGTTGGTAACGTCTCGGGATCTCCCCAATAGCAATATCCAGGACATCCGCAGTCAACCCCTCTAAGTTTAATTCCACTGCCTCGTAGTCTTCGGCATCCCATCTCGCCACTGGAGCCACTTCTCCTTGCCTTTCAATGGGAGATGTTCCTGGAGGTCGATACGGGCCCACATCTGTGTAATCAAAAAGAATTTTTTTGATTAGTTCATGGATAAACATAAAAACATTTCATATGATAAAATTTGCAAAAACATTTAAAAATAACAAAAGGTGTACTTCTTACCTAAGTCACCCCACTAAGCATCCTTAGGCAGGGCCAAATCCGGTTCCCCTCAGAAATCCAAACCAACATATGCATAGTCGTCGATCATCATCATATGGGGCCTCAACCAGTCAAAAAATGAATCATTATACTTGATTATAGGCACTTCTACGTGTCGATCCATGAGGTTACACCACCTCATCATCCTTGGATCCTGTGGGACCGGTAAACCCCAATCAACCTGTAGTCATAGTAGTGGGACCCTCTCGAGGAAGAATGACACCAAAAGTGACCCGTACCCAAACTGCTTCAAGTCACCCTTTCTGCACTTCATCAATTGTCTCTTCATACTGCGGAGAACTGCATCCGACCAGTTGAAAACCCGAGGCTCTGTGCACTCTATGGCGTATTGGAAATAGCTCTGGAGAGCCATGTGTAGAGCCATGCTCCTAGCCATGCATGTAATAGTAAAAAAGATGGTTCGTAGGGTTAGATCTTGAACCCCCCAAATGGAAACCTTACCCTTGCTTCTCTCTGCCTCGGGAACACAATATTGGTGACAATACTCGCTCATAGGGAGTCTGCCACCTCTAACTCCGATCGAAGTAGCATGGTATCCACGCCGTGACAACCTCGTGAGAAAATAGATATCCTCGATATCTAGTGTCAGCGCATGGACTCCCACATGAAATAACTATTGATCCATGTCCCACATGTGGACCAGGTATTCCAACAACCTGAGTTGGGCTCTCATGCTCGGAATCCTGAAAAAATTCAAGAGCCCACAGTCTTGGAGGGCAGCGACTGTACCCGGGTCATTCCCGGCAATGGCATCATCCTCCTCATGTTCTCTTTCTCTCCATTCCAACATCGTGATGGTCAAACACTTGCAAAAGAGCCATGAGAGGGGAGTCAACAACTTGTTTTAAACTCTTGCATAATTTTTATTGAGCAAAACCTCACTTTAAAATCCATTTTTCATCCCCCGTAGGTGGACCTTTTGCACAATGCGAGATTCTCGCAGGTCCCGCATGGCCGACCTGCGAGAATGCTTGGGCACATGTTTCGACCCTAAAATGGACTCAAAACCCCAAAAATTGCCAATAAAAACCAAAAATAAACCATAGAAAAGTTAGAGAATCAAGAGATTACCTTGTTGGCTGAAACCATTCGCCAAATGATCGCTTGTGCCTCCCACAATCGAGAAAACAAATTTGGGAGGAAAATGAGGTATGGTGGACAAGTTTTTGGGAAAAGTAACAATGAAATGGTAAAAAGTTCTTTTCACCCATATTTATTCACTTTTTACTATTTTCTATTGATTTTTTATATTATTTTTATTGCTTTGTTTATAAAACCTATTACCCTAATAGCCTTGTGAGTGTGGTTTTTCACAGATATAGCAACTTCAAAGTTCGAACGAGGGGGTGTGGGTGTTTTTTCTTTTTGTCGCATGTACGACTACTTTTTTAGGGTTTTTTAGAAAAAACCTCGAGCTAAGTCTTCGTTCGTTCTCGCGCTCGAAAATATATGAGAACCTAACTAAGTATACTTTTTCTCGTCTTTTCATACTCATCATGGTAACACGAAAATGAAGAACATAAAGGAGTATCCTTTAAGCTCTTTTCACGCTCCATAAAGACGAAAAGATTGCCGAGCGATCTTGTTCTTTTCATGCTCATTAAAGTATTTGAAGAAAACGTTCGACGGGCAATAGTTTATCACTTTTTTGGTCTCGTCGAACTCTTTTATGAAAAAGGAACTAGGAGAGTTCTCTTTAAGTGTTTTTCAGACTCTCAAAACATGAAAAACCCCTGAGTTTTCTATCCTTGGACTCGTTAAAAAAACATCGAAAGACCCGCAATGGGACCGGACCACTCCTTCCTAGGGTTCGTTAAATATACTCTGAGGGACTCATCCGAAGGATGAGATTACATCAAAAAGCATATGTTATCCTCCTCAAGCTTGTGTAAAAATAAAGAGGTACTCTCCAGAAATGGTGGGGGAAATTTTGGGAAAGGGATGTGTTTGCGTATTCATATTAATGGAAGTAAGCGTCGCTCTTGAACATGACACCCCCTATTCGTCATTTGAATCCGGGTTGGAAAATCCATTTTCCTCTCATTTGACTTGCTACAAGGTCATATCTTGGGTCGTCTTTGAGTCAGTGCTGCCAAGTCCTTGGTCGTGTCGTTCATATGTTCAAGAGAAGTTCACACGAGCCCTCTATTGAGTCACCCATCTTCAGTTGTTCATTCTTACTATGTCAGCCTTCCCTGTGTCTGTTTCAATCCCTATTCATACTTTATTTCACCCTCAAAATCTGTTACTTATTCTGTGTCATTGATGGGGGATACATCAAGGCCCTCCTGTGACGAGTCTTGTTCCATCGACTCCAACTCATTATCCAGAAATGAGACTTAGAAATCATTTAGTACCTTGGAACCTACATGCCTTAATGGCAGGTCTCTTCGCTTTCAATAGGGGTTTCACATCATTAATCCCTGTAGAGATATTCTACCGAGTGCTCGACTTCAACTCATTCATTCGCATTTGTTCGGATTGTACTTCGATACCTTGGGAGTCATTGACATCAATGGTGATTTCCCTCACACTTGTTAATGGTTTTCATCAATGACTGGTAATCAAGTGGTTTCTACTATGTTCAACTTCAGCACATGTAATCGCATGGCTAGATTCGTACTTTCAGGTGATGGGATTGAATACTCCAGGTCTCATCTTTTTTATCCAGGCTGCAATGGAGTATGTATGATTTGTATTGGCACATAGATCCACTTTGTATGTCACGTGGCTATGTCATTATTCAAGTCCTCTCACATAGATCCATAGTGTATTCCTGGTGGCTATGTAGCATTTTGACGACATGGATCCACGGTGTATGATTGGTGGCCATGACCTACGTTTATGATTCCATTCATTTGTGATCTGAGCATGGGAATGCCTACCTCAGAACTTGTATTATATTCTGCAGATGCTTGGTTGTTTACAGGTTTCCGATTAGGTGTGCTCCTTGTTTTTGACACACACACGCATTTTACAAAGTATTTCGGCTATCACAAGTTCCAGCCTCATACTTTGGGGGGCATTTTGTTACACATGATTTTGGTCACTCTTGTGATGTCTCTACAAGTGATGTATTCAGGAACCCACAAGGACTTTTTGCCTGAGAAAAGTGACTGTTGTCTTCTTCCAAAAAACACATTTTTAAGATGAGTTCACAGGCTGCCTATATTACATGGTGCGAAAATCCTTCATTCTCACAGGCAACCCAAACTTAGGGTGCGGACTATTCGCAGTCTGCTCTATAGGTAGGGTGCAAACTTGTTTCAAAGCTTGGAAAAGAAAAGAGGTCACAAAGGTTCTAGATGGGAATCTTCTAGAAAATGAGTCGGCATTCGCATGGTTGGCATCCTACTGAATTCTCAGATTTATTGGGATCATCCTCATCCATTTAACCATATCTCCTTGTCCTATATATTGAAAGGTTTCTCATGGAAAAGGTTAAGCAAGATTGAATGAAGAATTGGTGAAAGAATTGTGTGGAGAAATCTGCTTGGACAGAAGCTTGAAGACTCTATTTGGTCTATCAAGTTGTACTGGATCTTCTTCATACAAATGTAGAGCAAGTGTGTGTGTTGGAACCAAGGGTCACTGAAAGGAATCTTGCGACATCAAGGCGATCTAGTTGTATCTTCTACTTTCATTTAATATAATATAGCGGCACGTCCCTTTCCCATAAAATCACTCTTATTTTATTGCATAACTCCTTGATCATATGCATAGGTTGACATTGAATGTACTTTGCTATGTTCACTTTGGTTGGTTTGTGTTGTCTTGGACCTGATTTCACAGGAGCACCAGAGCGAAGAAGGAACAACAAAGACCTAAGGAAGCGATATAAAGGTATGTCACTCATTCCTCCTTAGTAGTAGATTCAAGGACTGCAACTTAGAGAAAGAATCATGTCCTGTCCTTTTTTGTTCTAGATCTAGGTGGATCTAGGGAGATCTGTTAGTGTCTGCACCCACCGATTTATCCGATAACACACTTATCTTACTTCTACAAAGCACAAAGCTTTCAGATCTAGAACTTTTTACTATTATTACCTCTATTAGAGTACACAGCTTCCAGATCTTACCTCTTTTCTTGGCACAGATCTTCATAGGTCAAGTGGAATGTTGCGCACTAGGGAAACAGATCTATGCATGAAGCTTTCATAGTTTCAGGTCAGATCTTTGCACAAAGCTTCTTCTTCCTCAGTTCCTAGCAATCATAGTTTCAGGTCGGATCTTTGCACAAAGCTTCTTCTTCCTCAGTTCCTAGCAATCAAAGTTTCAGGTCAGATCTTAGCACAAAGCTTCTTCTTCCTCAGTTCTTAACAATCACAGTTTCAAGTCCTAGCAATGGAACCATTTGTTACCACAGGGGCAGACCCAGGGTTCAATGCTACAACAATGCAGCAACAAAGCCCTAACTACCGACCATTTTGGCAACACCTGCGAAGTAGATGAAGTCTCACCCGAGGTAGAGGCAGGGGTGGTTGTAGGACTCAGGTGTCTGCAACCTTAGCTGGGACACAGATATGTGATTGGAATACTTAACAGATCACTCAGTAGTTAACATTCATCAATATCCAGTTCTTAGTTATAACACAAACAAACCCTAATTATAGAGCATCGTAGTATCCCACTAGATCTACAAGTGAATACATGTTTGAATACATGTTTGTCTATGGTTTGTTGTTTATTTATTTGTTGCAACTATTATGTTTTTAGTTTATGCACATTCTTCTTTCATAAATTAATTTAGAAAATGTATTCCACACCTCTACTTCCTTTTAGTTATCATAAACAAAAACATATAAATTTACTAAATAGAAAATAAATTTAATTTATTAAATTCGTTTATAAAAAATGCTAAATTCAATTGATTTTACAACCACATTTCATAGCTTCTTATTAATATAAAAGTTTTTATAACTTTCTTTGATACTAAAGCATTGTTATAAGTTTGATTAATTTATTTGAAAATAAAATAAATTAATAAATACAAAGAGTTTTAATTTTCATTATTGAGTTTAAATTTTCATTACTTAATAAAAAATATTGTATGTTTGCTACGGTTTTTTGAAAGTAACGAACACTTTGAAACTTTAAATAATTTTCTTTAATTTTACCTACGTGTGGCCCCAATCTACTTTAATTTGCACCATTTCAACATTTAATACATCATTTGTGATATCAAACCGTTATCTGTTACCATTGTTTTGAAACTATTATGTATATTTTATACAACTGCTCAAAATACTATCGAGACAAAAGAGACCGTGCCTTGATCTCTTAAAGAAGGATCCTTCACAACATTTTTTTAAAGTAGCTAAATGAAATATTTTAGAACATTATATGTGGGTGAGTATACAAAGTTGGTCAGCTTTTTATATGCAATATAATTTAAAAAAAAACTTGCTTCTTCGTATTATGAAATTCCAAAATATTTACATGTTTGTAAAAGTTAGGTTCAAAGCTTGAATTATGAAAGTTATTTGACATGCAAGTCAGATAAAAAAAACATGTGTGCATTTTACTTCACCAAAAACACATATGACTTGTTTAAATGTAATTATTTTTACTTATCAAAATGTGTATGCATTTCGATTACATAAGAAAAACACTTTTTTTCCATAAAATACTAACATTCTTGGTATATGCAAACATATAAATAGACCTCGCAAACATATAAGTGCACCTTTAAAAGTAATATTCCACTAGTATTTAAAAGTAATATTGCACTAGTATAGATTGTATTCTACACGTTTACAAACTTTTATAGAGAATGCTATCATTAAGGTCCTGAAGTGATGCATATGCACAAACATACATTAGATTTTACAAGTCAATTTAAAAATCATTATTAGAAAAAAACTTGTTTTCATATACTTAAGATATATTTTCCATAAATAAAAATTATATTTTTTGAAAGCTAATTTGATTTTCTACATTATTCATACACCATTTACAAATTTATTGTCCATGTACCTGAAATCATCTTCGTCTTTCTAGTGGGTTTTGTTTTTTAAATTTAATGTGGTAATTAATGATTGTCTATGAGTGCCTAAGCCATTCACTACTAAGGACCACTACTACCTATCAAAATATGACTTCTTCAACTCAAGGTAGCGATGATACATCACCACTACTACCTATTGACATGTGACTTCCTTCAATTCAAATTAACCATGATCCATTTTGCATTAACAATTTTGTAAAAATTAACTATGTTTGATTCAAAAGTAAAACAATTGATGATTTAGAACACTTCATAATATTACATAGAAAGAACACTAACACAATAGATGTAGGAATCCTATTAAAGTAGTGCATTCAAGTAGCTGAAAGAGTTGACCAAAGCATTTTAATAGAGTTATATGACCAATAAATGTAGTCAACTAGCCTGTTGTTGAGTAAATCGATCGACTAATATAGTTAGGGAATTTGTAACTACGTTTATTTGATGAAATGTATAAATAGACATGAATAAGATATGTAAATGTTTTTGTTGTTTGTTGAAAATCATATAACAAAAGACTGTTTTTTTTTTTTTTTTGTATAATCAGTTCTCCTTCTTCTCCTTCTAGGTATGCATGCTTGTATATTATTATTTGTTGGATACACTACTAGTAACCAAATATACTGTGTAATCCCTTAGATTAGAACATTGGTTCCATTTCCATTAGAATTGACCTGAGATTATACATTATTTATAGTCATGCATAGATAGTGAGTGAGGAAGAGATTAGTCAGTGGTGGTAGAAAAAACAAGAGAATTATTTGAAGAATTACAATAAGAGAAGTCAACTAACCCTTGCATATGCTAGGGCACATTTTTCATAGAAACACACAAGAGGTTTATAAAATCAATTCTCATATACATAAAGAAGATTTTGATTCATTTTCTCATGATAAATAGAATTGAATATGAAAAGATGTTATTAAAACTGATCAACAAAGGTCAATCAAATTTGTATGAGTGGATTGAAAAGATTGTTGAATATTTCTATGAGGAATAAAAAATTAAAGATTGTACATCCCTGGATGACATAAAAAGGATATTCTATGATGATTTGAATGGGTTTTATTTTTTTTTCTTTTTTTCAACAAAGCAATTGAAAGTTAGTATTTCACACAATAATTAAATTCAATGTACATAAAAGAATACATAAATGATTACATGCCGATGATGCACATTGTAGTTGGGATGACTCCTCTTGCGACACAATTATGTTCATTTGTTTTATCATCTTTTTCTACACTTTTTTTTTCATTCCTACCAGCATGTCTTGATTTCCCCTTGTTTGTCTCTTGGAATTTTCAAAATCTCCCTGAAAAAAAAAAATAGGAATCATCAAATTTAAAAAGTATTTTTTTACAGAATAAGATACATGTACGTATAGTAAATTAGTAAGCACCTGGGAGAACCATATTT